>MU914156.1:0-14379 GCA_036418165.1 Cooperia oncophora | reverse complement strand
TTGAAGCAATCGCGAAGATTTTGAAGCAATCGCGCAGATTTTGAGTTATATAATAACTGTGGGAAAGCGACGCCGTTCCACAAGACAAACTTTCTGTCGTCCACCATTGACGGAAATCCTCGTCAACGCGTTAAGTGGACATGATATTTTTGTTAGGAGGTCGGTTCACCGGTAGGGACAAGTTTCCAGGAAATTTGATGATCTAGGACATTTTGGCGCGGGCGCCAGGCAGTTTTGTGGCAAGCGATTGTGATATTCGTGTAAATGGGGTCAAGCTACCCCACGAGACAAGTTTTCAGCGATTTTGGTGACCTAACGTATTTTGGCGCCAGCGCCTGTGGCGCGGGCGCCGGGCAGTCCGGGCCAAACCACTGTGCTGTTCGTTTCAGAATTTCAGCCTACTCCTATAGACATCTTTTGAACAAACTTGGTTGCTCGCACGTCTTTATTATTAGAGCAGTATGCTGTCGGACACCGTCCCACGAGACAGACTGCTGTCGCCCACCATTGTCCGACACCGTCGTTAACGTGTTAACCGATGCAAAAAGACTTTTTACAGAGTTTTATGATACTATTGCCAAAGAAGTACGTATGTTGGATGACTGGCCGACACTGTCTCGTTTTGAGGCTCTGAAGTGCTTGCTTGTTATTCCGGCAAGCAATGCGGACCCGAACGCAGTTTTTCCACGGTAAACAGACTCACACGAACCGATCGGAACAACCTGGGAACTCCAATGTTGGATGCCTTAATGAGGTAGGTTTTTTATTCATTTCGGCGGTACTGCATCATTTCCCGCGACGTGATCATCTCTTGACAACTCAACTGTTCCAGGGTACACAGAGACGGACCCAGCCTGCTCACTGTTAAGCCGAAGAATCTAGTCCGACAGTGGATGACTTCGCTGCCTGGCCTGGACCTTCGACCCCACATGCTGTCCAGATAGTTTCATGAAAGACGTGAAAGATGCCATGTTGAAAGGTACCATTTCTCAATAATACATGTTCTTTCCAACGGTGAGTAGCACATGCAATTGCAGGAGACACAGATGCGCTTCTGGATCTCTATGTCATTCACTACATGACCAAGCATCGATTAAACGATAGACATGACGCCCAAAAGATAATCAAACTGAGACGGGAGCTCGAAACTTCGAAAGCAATGATTTTTTTCTTCAGGAGTTCTCCACGACAAGGATCTCTGATGAATCTTTTATCACTGAATAAAGATACAGCAGCAATGCAAATCTTAGTAATCACATATGATCTATCTTGACGTCAGAATTCACTGAAAGGAAGGTCTCCTATTGAGCTCCGAATACAGGATTAGAAATAAGATTCGTGAACCATCGACTTTTCCATGGAAAGAAGGCTGATGAACGGATAAACCTGAAAAAACCCTCATAAAATATTTCACGTCTTTTTTAGCATTACGGCTTTCATAGCTCCACTGATCTTATCAACTGAACATCATAGCGTTGCTTGGTGCTCACTGACCCCTACAGGTACGACCCTCCCCCCTTACCAGGTACGACCCCCCATGGGTTTGACACAACGATGCTGTACGCCGGCTGCAGTCGCGAAGTCTGAACACTGCCTTGGATTCTTCGTCTTGAAAGGTGGGAAATGTGGTTCATCCTTCTAATACCACAACGCCAAGTTGTTCTCCTAGTACATATGATCTGTTAAGTATGTCTGTATGTGTCACGAGGTTTATAGCACCTGTCCCAGTAGCCGTGAGACATTGGTTTCAAGATAGGACATAGAGAATGGGACACGAACATTATTGGTGAGTAACAGGATGTGTTGTTAGCTGAGATCTAATAAGATGGGTTCACAAGTGGGGGTCACCAGGTCCATAGCGCGTCTCCCAGCAACAATTGGGCGTTAGTTCCAAGGTGTAGGTGCATTGGTAGGTGAAAGAACGTTATCACAGCTGATAAGACTTGAAAAGAGGTCTTGGGAGGGGGAAAGTCACCGCAATCACAGCTCGGGTCACAGCATCAGCGAGGCGTTGCTTAACATGTGAAGTAGAGGATGAGATGTAGACATCGATGGTGCGTGACAGGAAGTGATAACAACTGATAGGGAGCTGATGAGGGACGCTGCCGTGTCGTCGTTCTTGAAGGTGGTATAGTATCCACACTAGGAAATTATAAAGATTCAGTGATAGGAACATCGTTGACGGGTGACAGGTAATCACAACAAGTGATGAAAATGGACAACAGGCCACGTCCGTTGACCTCTTGGTCACAATGCCGGCAGAACCAAAATCCCACAATCAGCCTGCTCGTGTTGGTGATGGTACACCACAAAGGGTTGTGTGTACGACAGCGCGCGTTGGCCAAACTGGTTAAAAAATATGTCAAAAACTTCCCATTAAATACGTCACCTGCAAGGGTATGTGGTGCTACTCGTGACGCTATTTACGTATCCAATACAACTATGACTCTATAACGACCTGAGCGCCAACTTCTTTTTCCCTTTTTCAAACCCATTGCACCATTGGTCAGAGAGGTAGAGTAAATCCTGCACTTCACAACATGGAATTACAGTACGATGCAAGCAGTCGGAAACGAAGCGTTGCAAGCGAATTCTCCTTAATGGACATGATCACAACGTCAACTTATTGCCCAATACACAACTCTATGCTTATACCAAACATATGAGCCCCGTAATGATGGCAGAAGCGTGAAACACGCTGTTGTACTACTATGCGGTCAATACACTTTGTTGAGCGCTGCTCTGGGTTACGGTACCCTGGTTTCCAAGCTGGATTGTACTTCTTTTTTTACACCTTGCAAATGAAGCAGAATGTTCGTCGTGATTTGGAATGCCTTTGGTGCATGTCACAAAGAATGGTTTACAGTATAACAACTCCCTTTTGGAAGTGATGGTCCTTAATTCTTGGTTTTGCAGTGCTATTCTACTGTAATTATTGGAAATGAGACATTAAATTTATGTTAACAATGATCCTCTCAGCCAGATGAACAGTCGTCCTTTCCGTTGTTCCTGTTGTCTTCTTTTTTTCTCGAAGTTGCAGACCAACTCTTTGACAGATTCCCAAATGAATTTCTTCACTACTGTTTATCAGATACTCTTTGCTTAGGTACGGCAATGGCAGACGAAGATATTGCCGTCACGAAATTCCGTGAATATTTACGGATCAACACCGAACAGCCTACTCCTGACTATGGTGAGTGCACTCCTCGCGTTCTATCAAAATTAAAAAAAATCGTATTCTTCAAAGGAATCTCGCTTTGTCTCCCGCTAAGAAGTTGCATATTCTTCAGAAACACATCGAAAATTCTTGTTTTCAGCCGGCTGTCAGAAATTTCTTTTCGATCTAGCTGATGAGCTCGGGATTGCGAGAAAGGCAATTGAGGTAGGCGTAGACGTTCGTGGACGTCCTTTCATCACATTCTTTACTAACGTTTTTTTTGTAGTATTTCATTTACTTGATAGTTCTATAATACAGACGTTTTCATATTACGATTCTTGGCGTCATTTTTAAGTCTTTTTTACAGAGTAGCACTGCACTTTTCCTTGTTAACTGGTTTGATACTCATGCTGTAATCTGTTCATGCTGGGGCGATAAGAGTTAGATTCAAAAGGAAGGCTCACCTTAGACAAAGTGCATTCTTCTTATTTTTCTTCTGATCACTGATTATAAAGCTCCTTTTGATTCGATAGAATGTGCGATTCGAGCGTGTTCATACTTCGACAACCGCTCGCTTGAACATGTGATACAGGCGATAAGCGCTTGAAGATCGGCAATGCCGGTCGCTCGGATTGCGAAGTATGGACGTACTTGTAGACTATCGCGCTGTCCTGAAACCTGTGGGCTATAGGTGACACTGCGTCTGACATTGTCTTGCTTGACAATACTTGCTTTCTTTAACAAAAAAATTTTCTATCCTGTACATCTTCTCTTTGTACCTTGACCTTTTTGTTTTCGACAGCCATAGTCTTGAACTACCTTCCTCTAGACCTTCTTCACTTTATCTAAGCTTTTTCAGACTGTTCCCGGTAAGCCGTTCGTTATCATGACAATTCCTGGAACGCAACCAGAGTTGAAGTCCATTGTTCTCTACTCACACACCGATGTGGTGCCAACTTTTAAGGTGTGGTTTTATTCATTTCTTCAGGGGCACTGAACATCCGCGTTTGAATTTTTAAAAATTTAAGCAACTCAGTAATATGGCCACAGAATCAAGTAAGGAACATGATTACGATGCGATTAATATTTATTCAAATCAGGTGAAGTTAATCGGTCGTTATGTTGCGACCGGTTAACAACACTTAACTTTTTCTTTTTGATTTACTCACGTCATTGTAGCTTTCCTTATTCACAAGCTGCAAGCGAAGATTAAAGGTGACGCCGTTATCGCATGCCTGTCGCATACCGGGTCCAATCTCGCCTCATCCAACCAAACTTTCCATCCCTGTGGGATCTTACCACATAGGAAAGGTACTCGAATGTTCTTGCGTTTCTGATTTTCGAATGGTTTCCTGGACCAGAGCTGAATGCGTGCGCGTTTCAAAAGGGGACTGGGACGAACTTTCAGCCATAAATTCAGCTTGCTTCAGCTGTCGTGTAGCATCTCTGATATTTAATATTCACCAAGATTTCGGTGAAACCACGTCACATTCTCTCTTTTTACTTCACATTTGAAGATTTATAAAATTTATGTGATAAAGCGAGATTTCCGTTTGAAATTTATGAATTCCTAGACTAATATTCGGGAATAAAAGAAGCAGCGGCCGCTGGCGCATTATTTTTTTGAAGGCAGTCCTCCCGCTTGAGCAATTCATAGGCGTCCTATCTTGTGCAAGTAGCCTGGTCCTTATTTCCCAAGATCATCCTCCTTCGCGGCTTCACAGTAACTAACGAAGACGCTATGGCCCTCACGAGTGACAGTTTTCGCCGCCCACCGAAACTCGAAGGTTATTTTCTACGAGTTACGAATTAAGTTTTTACCACATTTATGTTTTTCTCGCCGGTAATCTTAAGCAAGGGAAGAGCTGATCAGTTAGCTGGTGGCGGTAGGATACGGCTTTATTGCTATAAAAGGGTTCCGGACAACACGTTAGAGAGGTTGCCACGTCCCTAGGGTGTCCTCCCTTCTCCAAAAAATGATTCTCCTTCCTTTTTTTCTCCCTTGAAGTGTCATTGAAGGGGTATATGTTTGCGATTACGCCACTATCCACAATAACAATCACGGGTTGGCTTTGATTCGAGTAAAATTTATCCATAAGGCACCAAAGCTTCGGTTATTGTTACAGCCATTGCTAAAAAAGCCCAGTGCAGTTCCTAACCACTTCCTTGGCATTGGTATGAATGAACGAACCCTATAGAATTTTCAGGACCAGTGGAAGTATGATCCGTACTCTGCTCACAAGGATGAGCACGGCAACATCTACGCCCGAGGAGCACAAGATATGAAGTGTGTTGGATCACAGTATTTCGAAGCGATTCGAAGACATTTCCAGCGTGGGAAGAAGGAATGGAAAAGAACCATACATATTGTTTGGGCTCCAGGTAAGGTCATCTCAGGACAAACACGTAATTATAGTTTGTAACATTGTCACTCGTCGTGGGCGGCGTGAGCGGCGCGGTTGAGGTGTCCGGCTGCCTCGCTCTACCCATAGCGATTGGAAGGAGATCAACTCAGGAAGAAACCAACCACCAGTGGAAGCTCCCGACAGGTTGCAATGATATAAACTGTATTCGGCTAGGTACCGCGACTGAGTTGTTATTACAATTCCGTCGGATAATTTAGCTATTTCTGCAGACGAAGAAATAGGAGCGGTGGATGGCATGCAGAAGTTTGTGAAATTGCCAGAATTCCGACAACTCAACTTGGGTTTCATGCTTGATGAAGGTTTAGCATCCGAGACATCTGTGTACAAAGTCTACTATGCAGAACGAAATCCATGGTGTGAGCGTAGCCTAGGTTTTTCACTGTTAGATGGTCAAAGCTCGAGTATGTTTAAGGGGTGAAGATCACTTGTAGCGGATCACCTGGCCATGGCTCAAAGTTTATAGAGAACACGGCGGCCGAAAAGCTGGTATGATATTCATGGAACTTACTCAGAATCGTTACATTCTTTTCCATGTTGTAGTTTAGCAATCCTTCATCAACAGCGCTTTGTCGTTCCGAGAGGAGCAACGCTCTCTGTTGAAAAACGACTCCACAAAACGACTGGGTGACGTCATTACTCTGAATCTCACGAAAGTCGAAGGTGGTGTACAAGTGAATGTGCTGCCGGAGAGCTTCACCTTGCGTAAGTTTTCTGTGAGTCTTGACTATATGGATGCATGTTGCCCAGGTTGCTGTAGTATGTGTTAGAGTAATGCTTGTTTCTGAGAAAAAAAACTTGTACTAATGAAGAAGAGAGGGAAGGAAACGAACTGATGAAAATGAGAGACGGTGCTGTGCACAGGTGATGTACTATATTCTTAGTTTAGTGCTGGACATACGCATACCCCCAATGGCCGATTTTGAAGAGATGGAGAAACGTATAGCAACTTGGTGCACAAACGCTGGACCTGACGTTACCTATGAGTTCATTTTGGTGGGTTTGTTAGTCATGGGATAAACAAGCAGTGGCCGTTCCTTCGAAGCCATGCCCCTCTTTTAAAAAGTGTGCAGCTCAACTACTAAGGGCAGAATAGTAAATAAAAGAAAGTGGAGAAGAAAACCAAAAACCCGCCCGAAATTCTCAGTGTTGAATAGAACCCCGCGCTGAACCTCCCTGTACGTGCACAAGCCGAAGAAAGGGCATGTTCGCACGAGTTCTCATTTGCAGGTGCCAGCTTTTCCTCTTTATACCCATTCAAAAGGGAGTGTTGGTAGCGGAACGACATCACACGACTACACGACATTACCACACAGCTTTAGTGAAAACCTGAGCGTCGCCGTGGGCCGTGTTTTCGTCGCGAGCGAAACAGTACGGTAACTTCAGTAGGCGAACAAGCAAAGATCGTATCCCCGAAGGAGCCGTGAAAAAATCTGGGTGTACACCAAACACAGCTCTCACGACAACTGCGCCCGAATTGTCGGGGGTAAGGCACATGTTGCGATGTGAAGGAGATCCAAATAGAACGATTGCATGGAGTAGTAATCATAATATTTATATGCCCGTTGGATGCTCCAGAATTTTCATTTTTATAAATGCACTTGTATAATCGGGCTTATCAAAAATAGTTCGCGTTTGGGTCAGAATTTCTCATTACATTGCAGTGGAGTCTTTACACATTACTGAGGCATCTTGTTGAAGCATTTTCCAGATGAAAATGTCACGAGACTTCCCCGGAAATCGCTCGAATTGGTAGAACAAGATAGTTTTGCATGTTTTCTCCTTCGCAGGACTCTGAGTCATTCCGTGATGAGTGCCCTGCTCCATTCCATTTTCGACTTTTCGGTTTCAATTACCCACATTGTATATGGTTCTGATGACAGTGATAGCCTGCTTTCGTTGTCGTGTGGTTACTCCTGCCTGCATGCTTCCAGCTGGTTTGGTGCGATGCGATGATGAGATACATAGTTTTTTCGAACAAAATACAGTACGAGATCCGTAGCCAGCCCTATTCACAGCTTCAAGTATAAGCTCGCAGTTGAAATCTAAACTACTCTAGGCATTCTAGGAGTGGTGCTGAAATGAGGAGAAAAGTTGTGCAGAGTGCAACAACAATCGTACATTAATTCGTACATTAATCTGGAAGGCGAAAAGTTTCCCATTCCGATGCAGTCGTGTTGTCTTTGAAACCTAAACAGATTCTTATTTGATCGAGAATGAAGACAAAACTACTTGAACTGGGTTGCGGTGAGCTGCGTTCATAATTCTCGTCTGCGTTTGAGCGTTTCGAGCGTTTTGGGCGAAAGTAAAGTTAGCTGCTAGCGTTCTGAATCTTCTCAGCGGAATGCTAGCGTTGTTGAGCGAAAAGTATAGTGTAGTTGTCAGTGGCGCTCAGAACGCCATATCGATGACTATACTATTCTTCTCGCCCGAAAGTTTCAAGAATGCTCCAGGTAATAGCAACCATTACACATACGTGCGTTATCCAGGCAATTTCAACGCTGTTGTCGTGAGATGCTGTGTTTGGTGTGCACCCAGATTTATTTACGGCTCCTTTAGGGGTACGGTGTTTGCTTGTTCGTCTACTGGCGTTACCGTACTGTGCGAGAGCGGCGCTTCACTCAGCCATTTTTGAGCTGCGGGCACATCCTCGACGCTTGCAGGCAGGACAACTATGTCTAAGGAAGGCGTCTGCGCATCAATGAATGTTGATCGTTCCTTTAAGTGTTGTCAAAAGACACGAAGAAGCAAGAGAATGTATTACAAAGGCTTCAAACTTTGAAAAGATACCGAGCGTTTTTCTATTCTACATATTTACTTTACGTCAATTTCTTCAGGCTAAAAATAAAATTCGCAGTAAGTTCTGGGTTTTCTTCGAGCCTTCGAAGTCTTTCTGCAGTGAACTTCGCTGCCTCTTCAATCTCATTGATTTCTTCTGACATGTCCAAAAGCTTGTCCGTGAGCGTATTTCAGTCCACCAATATCTTTTTGATTAGCAGGGAGGGTCGAAGAGCAGAGCCTGAGTGAAGCCCTCGCGCTTTATGAAAGAAACTTTCTTTCCATTCACATAAGACTTATTTGGAGTTATATTCTGTGTGCAAAACAATTACCCAGCTTTGTTTACTAGAATTCTTACCTTTCTGTTTATAATATGCAGTATTTCCATTTTACATCTTATAAAGACTCCCCGTTCAGACCTTGTGATGAACGATGACTTTAATAGTAATGGAGCAGAGAACACCGGGTTTTCTTGTTGAAGTGAATAGATATTATTCATTAAATTCATTGCGCTCATTTCAGAAAACCGAAATCCCTGCTGTAACGCCGACGACACTTGATGATCCGTTTTGGTCAGCGTTTGAGAAGTCGCTTCAGCAGGAGTAAGTATCTTCTTTTACTCCATTTTACCTTCCCTATAGTGCTATTTACTTTCACGCAAGAGAGGTTCATTCCAAATTCGACCCTTGACAGATATATAGAGGATCTTAGGAGAAATAGTCTGGATCGGAATCTACGGCCTGATTGACCTTATTGGGGCGCTCTCCGGATCATTTTATTTCGTCCTCATGCGCAAAGCGATGTTTGTTCGGAATTCACTATATAAGCCATTCCTTTAAAGAGCAGCGATAATATGAATTCTCGAGTCCCTTGAGAGATAGCCTCGCAGTGACAGACCCCTTCGATGCTATAGCTAGCACTTTTGTTAGCAGCGTACGCTGATGTTCCATTTCCGAGAAAGAAAAAATAATCAATTCCGAAGCTTTTTTATGAATACGATTTACTTGAGAAAGAATAAGGTCGATTTGATATGAGTGGAACTTCAGCGGTATCCTCATTCAAAAGCATTCTGATTTCTATCGCTTTAGGAACTGCAAGTTTGACAAGGAAATTTTCACCGGTGCCACCGATTCTCGATTTGTACGAGAGGTGGGTCTTTCAGAAGTTTGTTGCATTTTATATCACTGATTTCGTTTATGCTGTTTTTTTGTGTTTCCGCCAATCTCTTTGTGCGCAGTTTATCCATTTCGGGCTTGTGATTATTTTAGAGAAACATTAATTAAGGTGCGTGTTCTCCCATTCCTTGAATGTCGATTATTTTACCACACTGGATTGTGTCCTTTGGAACAGCACCTTCCTGAATGTGGGACTCTGTCACCGTCAGCTTAATTCGAGTGTTTCCATGCAGAAGGTTTCTCCAGGGTATGATATGACGTGATATGAGTAGAAGCCAAACGAACTGATAGGTATTTCCTCTCGTAGGCCGTCTATCACTCGTGCAGCTCCATCCGAATGCCTGTCCCGATCCAGAACAGAAAAATATTTTCAGAAAAAGGCCCACGATCAGTTTTAGTTATCCAGCTTCTTCCCAGGGGAGACAGAGTGGACTGCAGCGAACAATTCTGTGTAAGTTTCACGTCCGAAAGTGGTAAGGTAGAGAAGGTAAAACACAAGGTTAGTTAAGTGACTGCGCCCACGTTGAAAGATGGATTATCGGCTGTCTTGCTTCTTTGCATGCTCTCTCGCGGCTTTTTTTTTCGCCTCTCACCCGACATTCACGTCGACTTTTTTATTTCTCGCTTGATAAAGTAGGGCCTTATTTGAAGCGTTTCCGATTGTATCTTCTCCTTTTTTCTTCACGGACAGTCGAGTATGAGACAGCGCCTGTATAGTTTTCCAACCCCGCCCCCACTAAGTGTTCGGTGGTTCATCGCGAAGTCTACCTTTGACTTTCTTCGGTACAGGCATACACACTATGTGAGGGAAATGGCGATGATTTGATGACAGTAACGCAGTTTGGCTCGCGGACGGAGCTTTAAGACGTTGTTCTTTTCATGAAAATATGGGAACACATTTATGTTTTCTGAACCTAACTTTAACCAAACCGTTCCCGGTAATCAAACTTATTTCAGCTTGGGTATCGATCAATTGGCTTCTCACCCATGGTCAACACACCGTCGCTCCTTCATGACCACAACGAGTATCTCAACGAGGCAGTATTCCTACGAGGTGTTGAGATCTATGAGACTTTGATTGACAACCTTGCTAACGTAGAAGGTGATGTGTAAAATATGATTCGAGGGATAAATATAATATGATATATAATATTAGAGTTTCTCTACGTTCTATGCTCGGAATGTCTAATTTCAATTTTGAGCTGTGATACCTTGTGATATTCTCAGCAATAAAACTAGGAATGTGTTTGTTTGAGATATTTCGCTACCAAACATCCCTTAAACTCAACACGACCCCTGTTTCAGCAGAGTGTATTATAAATTCCGAGCTCTATTACTACTACTGATTCTCTCGTGGTTGTTTTGCCTGCACTGCTTCCTCAGCAGAAGAGCAGACTACCTGCGAAACCGTCAGAAACTTGCGAACAACCCCGCCCCCTCCTCTAAACAGTCGTTTCTTCAAGCAGATCACTTAGGAAAAAGCAAAGAAATTTTTGAGTGTTTGTACTTTTTAAAGTGTATTGAGATTGTTTTCATGGTTTCTATATCAAAAAAAATCCCCGATTGTGCTCTGATGGGGATTTTGAAGTCACGTTTTTCATGCCTTCAACGACCATGAATTTCTCTATATGTGACCTTTCCCAGAACAATGAGCACGCTCGAAGAGAAGATTTTCGTTCCTTAATCCTCTCAGCTCAGAACATATTTTGAGCGAAGTTTTGATGAAAGTTTCAAGTTACTTAAACCCCTCTAGGACTTCATCTTGCCAGCAAATTCATTCTAAAAGTTTTTTTAGAAGGCAGTTTCTCGTTAGCCAGAGCTGGGGAACGGTTTTTTCGACGTCGATTGGTCCTATCTCTTTATGAGGCATGGCCTTCGGCAACGACGAATAGGTGCTTCAAAAGTGAGACGTTGCTAATGTTAGCCCTTGCAAGCGGACGCATTCCTTGGAATTAGAAAAGAGGCATGGTCTTGGTAGCGTTGTATTCATTATGCATAGTATGACTTCCATGGGTGAAGGTGACGTAGAGGCCAGGGCACGCCATTGCGTTGTGATCATTTCCTGAAAAATACGACCCCCCCTAATTCCATCTTCAAGTACGACCCCCCTCCCCACTCTTCCCTAGATTTTTCCAACCTCCTACCACTTTGTCTATTTTTTCCCAAAAAGTTTCTGGTTTTTTTACAAAATTTTGCTGTCGAGCGGGGGGGGGGTCGCAGTACCTACGTACGTCCCAAGCACGTCCAGCACTCTGGCGCTGGTGTAGCATACTGACAATACGTACGAGGAAGGGGCGATGATAGGAGCTACGATCACCGCCCACAAGGGCACCATGAATTTATAAATGGGAAAGGACTTACGACTGACGATGAATAAACAGAGGAAAGTACATTCCCGGACTTTTCTGATCGTAGGAGCACATTTGCTTGCAATTGGGAAGCCCTATCTAGAAGTTACACCTTTCAAACACCTGCGTGAAAGCCCCATGCATGGCGCATTGCATATGTGATGCCAATTGGCGCCCAATGGCCTATTACCTGATATGCTTGACGAAAACATGTGTTTCAGAAGCATACCAAAGTCTTCGAGCCAACTGGAGGTTTCCTGGCCTCGGAGGGGTTGATTTTTCGGTGTCGTGGGGGGTGATTACAAAATGATCACAACGGGGAATTTTTTCGAATAGTAGGTCTAGGAAGGAAATTAAAACCTTGCTGGAAAGTAGAAATCTTCAAGCTTCCGGCACAGTTCTTTTTTTTACGAAAGGCCGTGTATGAAGCTTGCCATGGACGTCCAAAGCGTAGCGACTCGCGGTTCGCAAAAATGATCACAGACGGATCACAACGATGATCACAACGGGGAAAATCTCTGGAATCGGAACGTTTTTGAAATCGCTCAATTCAGGTGACAAGAGCCAACCTAGCTCTACTCATTCCCACTTACCCCTCTCCGATAGCTTCACTTTCAACGAAGTTATGGGTGTTCAAATGAGGGGTACTTTTCACGTGTTTGGCTTGAAATTGGCTCCAAACCGTAAAATAGCGCGCACCAATGCGCTTGTATGAGCGCGCTGACCGCGAACAGCCAAAATTCAAAAGTAATCCATAGTTCCGGTTCCCAGCTGAGCGGTGAGTTTTTTCTTATCCATTTTATTGTGAATTACTGATTGTTTGTTTTTGTTGAGTTTGATTTTGTTTTGAAATTGCTCAGGATTCAATTTCTACGGTTTCATAGGGGTGCTAACGTATTTGGGGGACCACGCGGCTCGCGGCGTGCGATGACTCATCTGCTCTTCTGCTCCCTCCTCGGCAAAATAGAAGTAATTTTGTGTTTAGGACATGGATATAACACCGACCTAGCTATATTAATACAGTAACGCTAAAAAGTCCGAAGAAACAGTTGTGGGCTGGAAGATTTTTGAATCAACTACAAAATTTTGTTGCCTGTTTGTTGTTGACTTATTGTTGACTACAAAAGGATCAAACATTTGTTTTTCGGCTTCCGTGGGATTTCTCAGCAAGTTCCCGGTGAACCTTGTTTGTTTTATTCTAATTTGACTGCTAGAATCGCGCTTCAAGTATGCCGATGAGTGAAGAGCCGATGAGTCATCACTCGCCGCGCGCCGCGTGGTCCCCCCAAATACGTTAGCACCTTCATAGGTAGCTTTTGCAATGGATTCTTTTCTAGATTTTGCGGATTAGTGGATTGGGATTTATCTAGACCAGATGAGGAGGGTTGGTGGGCGAAGTGTCTTGAAGTTTTTTGTGAGGAAGGAGGAAAAAGTTTCAGCAATATTTAGTTTTTGGCCTAGGAATAGTTCGATAGTGCCTAGTTCTATTTATTGTCATCTACATCGTCCCTTTTGAGCTTCTTTTCACTTGTACCGTGTATCACCGCTCTCTCCACTTCAACATGGGCCATGCGTTTACGACCCCCCCCCTCCATCGCGGGCAAATACGACCCCCCTGTTGTGATGATCACAAAGATGGCGTGCCCTGGTAGAGGCGCGGATCCGTAATCTGATCTCGGGTCTAACCGTTCCTCAGGCAGCCTTTATTGCTTCCAGTTGGTAGAAGATTTGTCTGGAAGGATAGCTAACGCCTCTGACCGAACCCCGTTTGGGATGCGGCACGCATTCTGCTTCCATTGTGATTCGTAGTGGCTTGCTGCATGCACTAACCACAAGACTTAAACAGCTTGCGGAGGACTGATATACACGTCAATATATACCATTTTCACTTTGAATTCACCCTTTTCAAACCAAATTCACCCCTTTTCAAACCAAATTCACCCTCACTTTTCATCAAATTAACCACACTTATTAGGGCGGGCAACTCATCAACCAGATCACGCCAGACACCACTGCGAGCCCCGCCCCGACGGCCACGCCTACTTGTCAGCGCGGACATAGATTTTCAAATCTTGTTTCATAACTTCTGCTTATGTGACTTTTCTTATCTTTTGCTGTTTCCCACAAACACTTTGACTGAAAACGACTGGGCATTGACACATGGCCGACTCCGCCCATTCTCTAAAGGGTTTGGCAATCTAGGCTCCGCCCCCTTGACCACGCCCACTTGCTTTTCGCGGAATTTTGATATTTTGATCTGGCATGCTAGGGTATTGCTGATCATTCGGAACAAACTTTGCCTGATTTTCTTGTTCGGAGACCCTAGCATGCAAGCCAAGACCTATACTGCCGATTGCACCATTTTTGAAAAGTGGGCGGGGCTTCTTCAAAGTGGGCGGAGCCTCTCACAGTGGGCGGGGCTTCACGCAGCAGCCCTAAAATGCAAAAATTTTGAAAAAATATCAAAATTCCGCGAAAAAGCAAGTGGGCGTGGTCGG
>MU914155.1:0-20347 GCA_036418165.1 Cooperia oncophora | reverse complement strand
CGAGGATACAGGCTATGGTGATGATGAAATAAGACCGATTGGCTCCGATCGATGGAGCAACAGTAATTAGTAATCCAAAGTGGAGAAACAGGAACAGCATATACAACATAACATCGAAAACAATAACAACATTCAGTACCTACGAATACTAAATAAGCGGTAGCGCGATGTACTTAGTGAGTCTGTCTAATTGCGGGAGATCCTCGGTTGTTTCTTCAAGTTCTGTCCGAAACGCTAGGGGAACGGGGCGTTTGACGGTTTGGAGGACAAACTATAAAACTTGAGCCACGTTTAGCCCTCTGAGGACGACCTGGCCGAAAGGTTAGGCTCATAATAAAGTTCCACCTGAAAAGTTCCTCGTTGGCACAGAAAAATATTAGCAATACTGTGTATTTCTAATAGTTGTGCAATTACCTCTATACCGTTGTTTTTCGTCAAGAGTCTCTTCATGTAAGCTCTTTCATAAGTTCTCGTCACTCATGTGATTCTTCTATGAAAGATGATATCCCAATTTGGATCTTTGTTAGTCTATCTAAACACGTGCCTTTTGTGACACGCGTTCCGTATCTTTCGATATTAAGCATTTTCTTCAGACGTTGCCACTCCTTCCGTAACTGCCTTTACATTTTACATGGTCTCAATGCAATATAATCACTCTAGGATTTTCTCAACCCTTGTTGGAAGGTTGAACTCTTCTCTTTGCTGTAGAATTTTGCTTTTTTTCGCAATCCTGAAAGCTGTCTGTGGAATATGAGCATGTTTACAAGCTGCACTAAACAGCGGGCGTCTATTATTTCTCTGCGTACAGTCGTACTTCGGTATGGTACTGTGTTTTGCTTAAAGCAAGTGATATTCTTTTGTTTTACGGGTATAGACCTATTGATTAGTCGTTTAAATGAAGGTCAATCATATTGCTTTATATTCTCTATTGAACATCCTCATTGGTTAACTTTGGCAGTGCAACTTTTTCCTTACTACTGTCACTACAAACATTACTGCTCAGTTTCCAGTTTCTCAGTTTGATTGACTAAATTTTAAATAAATTTAAATATTTTGTTTTTATTTTTGTCAGTGAATATGGTAAATAACCAGTGAAGTACATTGTAAGTGGTATTGATGAAAGTTCCCATTTCATTGCCTTTACCTTTTTCTATTTTCAGTATTTTAGTTCAGTGACTTGATGCGCATATGGATATTTGCTCGAATGAATTAACCTCACCGTTCAAGATTCCGCTCAAAGACAAGGAAAAAGGAAAAGCCTCACCTGCTGTGGCTACCAAGTAGGGTTTTTTCTCATGAATAGAGTGCGTTCATACTTTGCGACAGCGTTTTCAGCGACCAGGAAAGTGTAAGTATCGATCTAGCGTTTTGAGCGATTACGAAAGTATAGATATCGATTATCGTTGAGAACGCTGGCGGCCGCTCAAAGCGCTCGAAACCCTGGTGTACGCTGTGAACACTTGATCGATACCTGTACTTTCCTAGTCGCTCATAAAGCTGCTACGAATGTATGAACGCATTCTTACCCTTCTTTGTCTCCAGCTGGTTTTATACCCCTCTCTTTGAAGGTCACCATTAGCCGAGGCACATGATTCCCGTGAATTCTCCCCGCGGGATATTCAAACGATCAAAATGCGTCAGAGGAAGCGGTAGGTGTTCCTGAGGAACAATTACCAACTTCAGAATAATATTTTATTTCTCAATATTTTTAGCTATGCAGCCGATCAAGCCCGAGAGGCTAAGAAGGCTCGCAAACAACCGGAAACTTCGGTGACGCAGGTTGGTTTTAGGAGCTTGTACGAAGACTAGCTGCACACTCATCTCCTTGAATTCTGTCCTTGCCGTGCGCAGGGAAATGGGCCCGCAGCTGCTTTTTCTCTGGTAAAAAGTTCACAGGAACGGGGCAGAGAGCAGTGATACCCGGTTGCATCTCCATGCTCCGCCTACACCACGCGCCTAACCATAATCGAACGCGCTACTTGTCTGCGCTTTCTCATGTGGTTCCTTGAGAATATACATGCTACCGTAGGTGCTGCCCCATTCAGATCGCATATGGCAAGGGCTGCCCTCTGAGGTGAATGTACAGTTTTCTTTGAATGTTTTGTTTGATCGCGTAAAAGGGAGTGTTTGAGATTCAGATGGTCCTAATCGGGGAGTAGTCGCTTGCTGGCTTGACTCAGCGTTTTGGCGTCGGGTCCATTAGGTTATGGCAGCCTACGTACTCTACCGTGTATTTCACAGCATCATCTCAAAAAAATCAACAGCCGGTAAATTTCAGGCTGTGTATTGTAGTTGATAACGGCTGTTTAACTCGCCGCAGGTACGGGCAAATCCGAGAACTAAGTAATGCGTGAGTTATGGGCAAAAGTGAGGACAACGCGGCGTGGGATTTCGAAACCGCCGCTTCTGGCTTACCGGGCAAGCATTGCGTTCCCTGTTAGCGCGCTATCCGAGACCACTTTGACGCAACTCAGCTCAACGAGTCTATTTGTGGGCATACCTTACAACACTCCACGTTACGTGATGAGCCGGCTAGCCGATATCGGCAGTGAACCGCAAGGCTGAAGGCTTTTTACAAGTTTCTGAGTGGTCAAAAGTGGCCTCGGTAGCGTAATAGGAGAACGCAACTGCCCGGTAAGCAGAAGATGCGGGTTCGAATCCCGTCCGCGGTCCGACTTTTGCCCATAATCAGCATTCTTGAGATAGCCGATGAATTGTTTTTTCTGTTTCTTTTCGGGGAACTGTAGGGGAAGATATAATAGAAGTGAAATAGAAGAAAACAGATTACAAATTGTGAAATTTTTATTAGACATATCCGTGGAATTTTCTTAATGGGACTTAGGTTGCTAATACCTTATTGATTTGACGCCAAAGTTCTGTGACGGCTGATAAGCGCTGTGTATTTGCGGGCAGACGGCAATGGCAGTCTCCTAAATCACCCAGGAACCTGAGCTCGGAAGAATAGCTATCTTTTCAGGACCCGTTGGCTGTGGTGGATAGGATTTGCGGGGAGATGGCGGCTTCACGTGCAAGAAGGGAGCCACCACGACGTGAGGTACGTGAGGTTGTTGAGGAACGACGCCCTCGCGTTCGGTCGTTATCATGACAACACATTGTCACGCGAAGCATTGGAACGACATGCTCTAGATGACACCATGGCTAGAGAGGTAGGTGAAAGCTCGATTTCGAGCATTTCTACTTGTTTCAATTTACTCAAGGTTTCCCTCTTTTCAATAAGTTGCCCTATCCAGTACCTATGTGTCTTCAGTTTGTTCGTCGTGAATCACTTATGGAGCGCTTGTTAGGGCATAAAATGCTTTATGGTCGGCTAGAATCGTATACCTCAATGGGTTATGTAAGGGTAGAACCACCACCTGAGAGCGCTAAGGTGAGTTATGCTTACTTTCTTTCAGTAGCATTGCATTTAACGATACCCTGTTGTGGTAGTATTATAATGTATTTTAAAGACTGAGGACCGAATGGATTTGGGGAGCACGTCGTTCCACGACGAGGACTCGAAGCCCAAACCCCACTAACCCTCGATGCTCTCGCCTTACCTGTTGAAACCCACACACGAAAGCAGCAACGTGGACGCCGAAACCGCTCCTCCAGGCTCACGCACAGGTGAGCTGGCGTTTGACTGCTTTAACGGCAATATTTTCTATTGGAAACTGGCAAAATGGCGTCAACTTTTGTCTTTCAAGGCCGTCCTCGCAACAATCGTCCACCATGAGTTTCAAACCCGACGCGCCACCCTATTCTCACAACCTCCGCACGCACCCTGCAAGGGCGGCAGCTCCCACATGGCAGTCTTTACTAGCAACACATAGGCCGCCGAATGCAGTATATACCGTCAACTAGTCCTTCTCATCAAACATTAGGAGAGATTTGACAAGCGCGAAATGGTTGCACTGTCAATACGGTGAGCTGAAATCTTGTTCAGGTAACATCAGTGACATACTGTGCCTTTCACGCCGTCCGTTGGATGGCGAACCGCTTGCATGAAGACAGGTCAGAGTGAAACTTCTTGAATTGTATTGGATGGCTTATGTTCAGTCCAGCTCAATTCAGTGCTCCCTCTTCATTTCTTATGGGTCGCAGTTACTAGTTTTATTTATTCTCTCTTTCGAATGTTTTTTTTTTCTTTACTTCCCTCGGATTCTTTTGTTTCATTTACGCCTTTCAGTTGTTGCTGTGTTGTTTCTTCTTTTTTCATATGAGCGCGAACCTTGCTCGCGTCCTCAGATAAAGATAAAAAGATAAAATGGGTCCCGCACCTGTGGGGGCTGCGTGCCACTCATTTGTAGTGGCCACCGGAACACGAAGCCGGAGGGCATTGAAATACCGAGTGCCGTCGCCCATATTCCTCCGTCCACCCGCACTGTCTGGCAGCGGCCAAGTTACACGCCTAACCATAACCAAACGCGCTGCTTTTCTGCGCTTCTTCACTTCCGGTTCTCTGCCGTTCAATAGGTGTTTCGTAGGAGGACCTGGGCATCGAGCAAGTGCTGCACTTCGATGATAGCGCGAGCGGAACATGGAGACTGTTCTCTACGACTCAGTACGTATTTCCTAGTGGGATGCCGAGGTCCCGCTACGAAATACGTACTGAGCCGTAGAGAACAACCGTAAATGAGAGAGCGCAGACGAGCAGCGCGTTTGGCTATGTCTAGGCGTATGGCTGGCAGTGCGGCAGCGCAGGCGAAGATGGAGACGGCACTCGGTATCACTTAACTCCAGTCCCGTTCCAGAGCATTTTTAGCGGAGAGGCTGACATACTGTTGCAGCTGCAGACCCGCTCACCTTGCACATGGCAGGGGCCAGTTTTCCTGGGAGTGAGTGTCCAGTTCGTCTTTGAGATGTCTGTTATAGCTGTGGTTTCAGGGAGTACTGTTAGAATCGTTCGTGTCAGCATTGCGTACTGCAACGTCACAGCAACCTTCTGCTACTACTGACCAGGAAAAGGTCCCCCAGTTGGTTACACCCAAGCGGGAAGCTTCCTCAAAGTACATTCTTTCTCTCGCTTTCTTTCGCCCTTTTTTTGTTTTTATTATTTATTGGTCCTCACTCTTGATGCTTTGCTTTTTAAGATCGCTGTCTCGTCGTGAAATCGACACAGATTCGGTGAAGATGGAACTTGTATCAGACTGTTCATTGTCGCCACATTCGCCATCTCGTGTCAATTCACCACTTCAAGCCCCTCCTCCTCCACCAATTATAGCTCCTCCGCCACCTCCTCCAATTTTACCGCCTCCTCCACCAATAACTCTTGCAGGTCCTCCACCACCGCCATCACATCATGTTCCTATGGTAAGTCTTCAGTCTAAGACTGCGTTTATACTTTGTGTAAGCGTATGCCAACGACTAGGAAAGTATAGGTATCGATCTAGGGTACGCCAGCGTATGCAAGCGTACAGCAGCGTTCTCACCGGCATTCAGCCCAAATTGCCCGCGAAAACGCTGGCGTGCGATAGATCGATGTCTATACTTTCCTAGTCACTGGCGTACGCTCGAAATGCTGCCGTACGCTGGGGTACGCTGACGCAAAGTATGAACACAGTCTAAAACATACGAATGTTTATTTGTATTCATATGAGCAACGATTTTACTTTTAGGTGTCTTTTATTCCAATGGCTCCCACATTGCCCGTTCCAAACCTCGCAGTGCCTCCTCAGCCTCCACTGCTTCCACCTCCATTTGCTATTCTTCCTCCAAATTTTGGGTTACCACCGCCTTTACCGGTGTTTTCGGCGCAGGTACCTAACCAGACAACGGCTTCACATTTGGGTGCTTCATCGGCTAGCGCTGCTCCAACGAGTGCTCCTCCTCCACCGTCACAGCCTCCGATGATGCCTCCTCCTCCTCCTAATGTGAACACCATGACGAACGGTCCTCCTCCACCGTCACAGCCTCCAATGATGCATCCACCACCTAATATGAATAGCATGGCGAAAGGTCCTCCTCCACCGTCACAACCTCCGATGATGCCTCCTCCGCCTAATATGAACAACAGCATGACAAGCGGTCCACCCCCACCATCACATCCTCCGATGATGCCTCCACCACCTAACACGAATGCTATGACAAACGCTCCTAATCTCGCTATGCCTCCACCATTTAATTCTGCTCAAACGACGATCTCCAATGTATCCACGGTCGTCAATCCTCCTGCGAGTTCACGACCGTCCAATGTGCCTCCGTCTTTCAGTGGATCTCTTGGTGGTACTCCTCAGAAAGCGACTGTTGATGATGCTGCTCGACCCGATTTGCCGAAACCTTGCTCACCGAAGAATCGTTCATTCGCGGAAGGCTTGAACGCAGGAGGATCTAAACTTAGCAAGCTGGATGTTCCTGCTATATCGGATTTACCCTACAATACCGAGAGGTGGCGGTCGAGAGATCGTGCAGAAAGACCTGAAGCGCCTGATGGAGAGGTTCTTGGTGGTAATAAGTTCGGAAGAGTTGATTCCAAGAAACGGACAAAGATCCGCAGATAACTCGTTTGCTAAAGGGAACCGAGGTATGAATCTCCGGAAGAAGTTTGAACGTGGTACTCTTCGTGGAGGTCTGAATCGCCCACAGCACCTAACGCCCGACACATCTTGTCTACCCCCAACATTGGCTCCTCTTCCTTCCGAAATCCAACAGGAGGAAATTAAACGCAAACTGCCGGAAATGCCGAGCCAGGAGGAATCGGAGGTCACGAGCCAAAAGGTGACGAACACGCTCTTGTCCGCGCTGGGAATCGGGACCTCATCGTCTGTTCCAAAACCGCAGCAGCAGCAGCAGCAGCAACGACCGCAACAACAACAACACAACAACAACAACAACAGCAACAGCGGCCACCACCACAACATCCACCACCGCGAAGCCAAAATCATCCGTCGCCAAAACCCCAGCGTCAGGAGTCGCCTCCCCCACCAAAGTCAGCTGATCGACGTCAAGATCATCCTTCCTTCTCCGGTGGTCCCGGTGGTCGTGGTCCCCCTGGACACCCACCTGGGTTTCCTCCTGGTCATCCTCCACCACCAGGTTTTCCTATGCCCCCTCATCCGCCACCTGGTTTCCCACCTGGTCCACCTCCTCCAGGTTTTCCACCCTTTCCTCCTCCACCAGGTTTCCGACCACATTTCATGGGACCCTTCCCACCGCCATCTCGTCGTCCTGGCAACGCATCTCGAGACAATTGGCCAATTCAAAGAGGCCGAGGTAAAGGTGGCCGTCCTTATCGGTCACGCAATTAATCACCGCTACACATCGGGTCTCGGTTTGAAATTTTTCATATTTCTTTCACATACTAACATTATTCGCTAATCATAGAACATCAGCGAGATTTCTCTCGGCGCTCGGTTTCATTAACAAAGGGTAGCGCTGTATTTAGCCCACACGTTCTCGTCTTGAGTGCTGCATAGTCATCTAGGTAGTTGTCCTTGTCTGCTTTTGACATCGGCATTGCAAAATTCATTTTTCAGTATGTTTTCTCTCTTCATTCAATTCAGATCGTTAGTCCAGAGCGGTCATCGTTTTGGCCATTGAAACTGTTTCTATGTTGATATGTTGTCCATTTTTCCTATGTGATCGTGCTGAATGGTTTTTTCCATAAAGATATTGATCTACTCGCATATTCAGATGTCAGCAATTTTGGAAAGAGTTTCATGAAATTCTAATTTTCATCAGTTCCAAGAAAAATATCTCTCATAAAATTCTTCGAGAATCCTACTTATCCTTTCCTCCGTTTTGGATAAGGGCTACGCAGTGGTGCGACGGAATGCGCCCTCTCTGTCCTGGCACAAGGCCGTGATGAATCTAGTCGTCTGCGCTCTGCCAACGCCTTGGGGGCAGCGTTCAGACTCTGCCATAACGCTCGTCGACGCGCTACAATTGCAACAGCGCTCCAGTCCTTTAGACGCGAACGCAGCCGCAGAACGGAAATCCATTTGCGCAGACCGCTTGTGTTTTGAAGAGAGTAATGAGGAACAGGAGGGTATTAGGCTGTGAAGGCACCGCCTGCTCTCCTGTTATCCCATAGTCTCTCAAAACAGAAGCGGCCGGCGTCGATCGATTCACGTCTGCGGCTTTCACGTCTATAGACTTGGAGCGCTGTTGCAACTGTAGCGCGTCGCCGCGCGTGATCGCGAAGTCTAAACGCTGGGATCACTTGGTCGCGCCGCTGGGTGCCTCCTCTACTACAGTAACACAACATATTTTGAAAGTGCGTTACTTTACGCCAAAAACGAGAATTTTCTCCCTGTTGATTTTCCTATCCCTGGTCAATCACTTTTTTCTTTTTTCTTCCGCTATGCCTTTCCTCTGCTCTTTCTCTTTATCTCTGCATCATCAAAACCATTGCCTCTTATTGGTGCTATGTGAGAGGCCCACGTTGCGACAAACTAGCTAATATTCCTCGCTAGTTGACTCGACATATCGTACACATTTCCACACTGAATGAGGTCTTGGTGCGAATGTCGCACACGTGACCTTGCGTGCGAGATATTCGCACCAGTACTCAATTAAACGCTGCCGCAACGTGAGTCTCCCACGTCTTCGGTTTTCATTATATATGGTTTTTGATAAAAGTTTTCATGACAAAGTCGTCGCTTACGCCAACTACTCACTTCTGGCGTTTTGCTGCCGATCTGGTGATCTTCAGGCGATGACGCTTCTCACACGCACGTGAACAGACAGATTCATGTGATTCTATGAATAATTGAGTTCAATATAAATTGTTCTGTATTATTGAATTGAATGAGATTCATTTCAAGTGGTCATAGAGATACCACTATTACGATGCTATACTACTGTATTGGTCAATATGAAAGGTTACGGTAATCCATCTATTTGGATCCCGTGAAATTGCACTGGTTCATTCGATGTTCTCTGTATTCTGAGCGAGACGGTGCCTAAATTCATATTCTGTACTTTATGGGCATCGCTTGTACGAGAACTGATCAATCATTCTGCACGTGACTTCTGAAAACATTCAAATTCATTTCCAATGAAGTCACGAAAATCGCTCATTTTCCTCTTCAAATCTTTTGTGACTCAAAAAGTTGTCTGTTCGAGTCAGACTCAATTGTTCAAATCTCAGATGAACAAAAGCAATAAGATCTCTCCGCTGAGAGTGATCTTAACATATTTCGCACATACATTTTACTCTATTATTAACTTTCCGCACCGCATGACACACATGGTGTGTCATACATTTTTTCTTTCTGGGCTGTTTCATCCATTTGGCCATCTGTTTCATGATTTGACGTTATCAGCTTTCTGAACAGACAATACATATATCTCGTGTGAAAGGGGAAATCAGATGATTACTGATTGTTGATTTGGAAAAACGATAAAATGATGCGGAGATGTTCGCAGACCAGCGGTCTGCGGTGTGTTCAAAATTTCGACACCTTTCATTCTCTCAGGAAAGTACCACGTAGTTAGATGTTATTGGGCTCGAAAAGTAATGATCTATAAATCTACCTGAGTTGGAGGTATGTTAGCTTTCGAGAGGGCTGCTGCCACTCAGAAATCTTGGCTCTGCGATTCTGACTTTTATAAAGTCTTGCAACTGAATGCTGATAATATGACTGTTGAATGGTGTACAGCTCTAGATATGTGGTTTTTCTTAGGGCGGGGAGCAGGGCACATCGTTGTTGGGGAATCCCAATAGGGGGGGTCGTATTTGGGCTGGGAAAAATTTATTTTGATAGTTGATTTTTCTCGCTTCATGGACGTTGTAAAGGGGGGGGGGGGTCGTATTTGATCATTTTTGGGAGGGGGGGGTCGTATTTACGTTTTGGCGTTGTGGGAGTGGCGGTTGACTTTTGGTGATTTTCCTGTTTCACGTACTATATGCCCCCCCCCCCCCGGCTCGATTCGATGAGGAAGGACAGAGGGCTGGGAGGGGGGTCCTACCAACTCCCAAAAACAGGGGGGTCGTACAGGCTCGAACAAAATCCCCAACTAATGCTGTGCCCTGGCGGGGGGGGGCTGTGCTATTTGAAAAGTGGGCATTTTGCACTTCCGCTAGTTTCTTTTGTTAGATCCTGATCTGTACAAGATCTAGAATTCTCACCTTGGTGACAGCTATAGACTCTTACTGATTGTGATTGAAGCTCACGCTATTGCATAGCTCTACAAAAATATAGGAGACATAGGAAATGATCAATGGGTACAAGAAAAATGCTCCACCAAGCCAAAGTGCTCCTTTTGAGGTGGTCCAGGAGTTCTATGAACGAACGATTGTGTTGAGAAGTGCTTGCAGTTGGGCTACAGATAGATCAAAGCATGATATAGCACAGGAATGGGTTAAATGCCTGAATACTCATGACCCCAAGATTTTTCTTCAAGGCCAAATAAGCGCCCTCCCCCCGGGATCGAGTACGATTATGGTGATATGTTTGCAGAAAGCTTTCGTCAAATGCAGTCAAAAAATTCCAAGTTGGGACGGCGCAGGAAACCCGCAGAATTTTTCTCATGTATCTGGCTTGACAGTTTGTTGTGCGATGCGTTGAATCAGTTAACTCCTGGTATAAATGCCGCGTACGTTCCCATCTCTCCGTAACTTGTAGGTCTTGGGCCACGCGCTCTCGGGAAACCACGAATCTTTGCAAATGGTACTGATTTTGATTTCCTGGTAATTTTCTGGTTTCCATTAGCACTTTCTGAAGCACAACAATCTTGGTGCGTCTCAACAGGGCTTCAGTTCATCCTCATTTCTGATCCATCGATCGCTCCATATCGTTAATATTCCGACTGGATCAAGGTTTAAGAGCGTAGTATCTTGCACGAGACCTTCCAGTAACATTTTGTGCCGTTCGTCTCCGAACAAAGCTATCTCTTGATAATCAACGATAGGGACTGAACTCTGGACCTTCGAGCCTGATCTGGGAGCTGAAGTTGTTACTGCGTAGCGATACATTCCCGTTCATAATCGACCGAGAAATGAACACAGGTTTAAGGTAGATTGGACTCTGTTGTTACCAATTCCTTTCGTTGTCCTTGAGTGCACCTGAGGGGATAATTTTGCCCAGGTTGAAAGGCGTCCATTAGCAGAAAATACGCCTCAGAGACGATGGCAGTGATGTTGAAATGCTTTGGCGAACATTTACAATTTTGTTTTGCTATCATCACTGCTTCTTCTGCGGGTGATCTATTTTCTCATTCAAGTAATCAGTCACGAAAAGATAAGGATCACAAGAGGCCGTGCTATCGGTCAATCATCGATCAGTGTACAGGGTCCTGCGTAGGCTCAACCCAGTACATATCATTGTTTCAAACGCTTCATGAATTCGCTTTAGATAGGCTGTTGTAATGGTTCGAATTTCCAGTGTTTTCCAGTAAAAATTCTAGCAGTTCTCTTTTGAAGTTCTCTGAGGCCTTTCTAATCCCTCTGGAAAAGATCTTTATTGTCCCCTTGTGCTCTACGATACTTGGGTTTCAATGAGCAGAGCAGCGCCTTATCAATCGACCCCCCCCCCCTCTGAGACTTAAGAGCCTTAATCTTCATCCTCAACTATTTTTTGTTTCTTTTCTGTTGTCTTTCATTTTTTCACTTCTCCACGGCACCTTCAGTGAAAAGGTACGTTCGGCGGTGTTCCGCGACGGGAGGGGAACATTTTGCACTTTCGTTGCTTCACTAGTTTCGGTTTACAAGTCTCACTCTGGTGAAACCTGTGAACTCTTGAAGCTGGAGCAAGCTCGTCAAGCCATCATGGTAAAACCTGTCAACTCGAGAAGAGGCTGTCTAGATGGGTCGACACGTCGATGGGAAGTAGCAAAGTGCAAAATGCCCCCCCCCCCGGCGCAGAACTGCGCCGCTACATTGTTATCGTTAGAATGACTGTGCCCTGGGCTATGGGTATGTTTTCCCTGCTGTTTTCTTCTACGAAACACTTGCTGGCCACTTGCCATGAGAAGTCGATTTCATATGAATAAAGATGAATTTCATTTGAAAACTCGATGGTAGCCGGTATGCTCTTCAACGCTTCCATATCACGTCGTTCTCTCAACTGGGGCATTTACTGGTTTTTGTAGCAGAGCTCGCGCTCTCCAAATGTGGCTGAGGAGGCTTCTTGAGAGTTGCCTGTTGAATTGCCCTCGCTCACTTGCGGCAGTTTCTTCTATTCGAACTCTTCCTTTTATCAGCGTGCTCACGTCTACTAAACGTTGACTTCTCTGCATTCATTTCACTCACTTTTCCTTTCCCAGTACCCTTGATTATTCCAGCTGACAATGCTAAGCTGCCAGAACAGGTGAACAGTCATCGGCTTCTAGTTTTTTTTCAGTAGATGACAGCTGTTTAGTGCTGTAGATCAAAAAGCAAAAGTTATCACAAGAATGCTGAATTATGGGCAGAAACATTTCTGTTCCAGTTCCATTATCAGATTTGTTACGTGTTGAAAAATGCTGTTTGTCGCCGCAGTTAGTGACGCAAATATTGGCGCTGTTTGGCTTAGAGGGTAGGATAGGGCAAATTTCTTTGTTCCCTAATTTCTATTGCTTGTTCGTGCCAACTTTCACTTTCAAACTTGTTGGGACCTGTAGACCCATGTCAGGTGGAAACGTAGGTCATACTATTGCATAGCCCTACAGGATTTTACAGATTTCCACCGGAGGCTAAGCAGTGATAAATGGAAGCCCACAAAATGCTCCCACTGAGCCGAACTGTGCACATAATTATCACAGACTTGCTGAGTACCATCTGGACCGGGACCCCTTTTTTCACAAATGAAATTCATAAAGTTACACGATTTTAAAAGCTTGACGATATAATTCAAAGAGAAGCAAAATCATTGTGTGATTTTCTTCTTTCCTATACTATTTTTCGTACATTTATAGCGAGCTAAGGCAACAGAGTAAGCGAACCTTGTTATTCTCAGAGCAACACTTATATACGGAGGGATGATCCTTTTCCATGACCTCCTCGTTCTTCATCTCGTCACGTTCATCTTCATTTCCATCGTCTCTACTCCTGAAACTGGCCATTTCTCCTAAACGGCCATTTCCTCGATCTAGGACTTGAGGCTTTCAGCTAACATTTTTCGTTCTCGAAACGTACTTCCTATTTCTCTGCTGCTGTAGACAGCAACTAAATAAGCAAGCCTCTCCGCACAGGTCGATTCTCGCGCTGAAGTTCCACCCTTCAACTGCATTTTCCCCACGCTATCCATCTTTCATTCAGGATCAGAAGTTCTTATATGTTAAATTCTTGAAGTCTCGATCAATCCTTCAGTGCATTGTCTCGAAAATCTTCTATAGCCTGCTGACGCACTGTTTTTCCCACTTTTGACTTGGCCACATTTCCTATCTTTTCTCTGCATTCATTTCGTAATGTTGATCAAAGCCCTTTCATATGCGTTCATTTGGCACAATCTCTCCAGTCTTGTGAAGTCCTTCATTCATTGCATGGATTCTTCCTAATCGCCAATGTGCGATATTTGGATTACGGCATTCACTGACGTTTTTAGCGATGCTCGTTCTCACAAATATGGCTGAGACGGCTTCTCTGAGAGCGTCTGTGTTGAATTGCCACACACAATCCAGCCCCTCCTCTTGAAAAACTTCTCTTCCTCAACAGCTTTCTGCTCATGCTACTCTATATATTATGGCTGATCAGTAACCGCCTTTCAATCTTTCTACTTTGCTCTCTTCCCAACACCTGTGTCCTCTTGAAACTAGTTTTCTTTTCCTGACACCTCATGTTTCTCGATTTCTCACTTGCTATATTTCTCTTGACTTTTCTTTTATCGAGATCCTTGCAACCACCATGATCCTTCAAAACTAGTTACCATCAGAATTAAGATTCAGCCAGTAAACTGAATAATCGAGAAAACGACTCTTCAGTTTTACTGAAGCTTTATAAAGCATACGTCATACCCATTCTCGAATACGGTTCGCAAATATGGAGCCCTCATACTAAGAAGCTCCAGGTGAAAATCGAAAAGGTGCAGCAAACTTTTACGAGAGTTTTGATGTATCGTTGTTTTCCCGATCCTGAGTATCCGCATAGTATGCCTAGCTATCAGGAGCGCCTACACATTTTCAACCTCAAATCACTGATGTATAGAAGGGTGTTCAATGATATTATGTTTTGTTTCAAGATACTGAAAGGAGAGCTTAGGTTGAAACCCAGTAAATACTGGGTGTTCAGACCGACAAATGGTCGCACCTCCTCGTTCCTACAAGTCCGTAAACTGTGCAATGGCCACCGAACCAGAGTTTTCAACTCACTGTTTTTCCGTGGAGCGAGGTATCTCCAATTACTTCCATCAGACCTGCTGGAGGCGCCTAACACCTACACGTTCAGAAAGAGACTAAAGAAGGTCGATCTGATGACCTTGCTAAGCATTCAGGATTCCTGAATCCAGTAGTTTAGTGAAGTCTTTCCTCGGTTGCTTGTGTTACCGAAATTTTTTTATGGTAATCGTATTTTTGGTTGTTCTATTACTCTAAGCCTATCGCTTGTACTGCTTAGCGCACCTATGCGTGCATGATAAATAAATAAATAAATAAATAAATAAATTATTTTAGAGGTTACGCTTTGACGTGAATAGCGCATGGATAGATATACAGATAACGTACCGAGCGGTTCAAACCTCTGCGATCCAATAGAGCTTTCAGATGCATGGCGCATCTCCAGTAGATTTGTTATCACTGTGAGCTCAACCAGTTTGACTGAATTCTTTGCGTTTTGAGAGCTGAAACCTTTGAATAATTTTCCAGTTATCACTAGAATGCAGAATATCAGCAAAAGTCATGCCGAAAAAAAGTCGTGAAATCCGTAGCGGTGTGCTGGCACGAAAAACCATGAGCCTGAGAGGGTAATGTGCGTCCCGTCTGTGAATTACCGCATCGCCCGGGTAAGAGCAAGATGAGTCAGTCCCGTCTGACTGACTCTTGCTTACATTGAGCATTCTATTGTGATAACCCTCGGAGCACCACGAGAGGAGGCAATTATCATACTAAAACTCAATTTTCGAATCATTTCGAAACATGCTGCGCGCAGCACGTCTGTGACTGTCAATTCCCCTGTTGAAAATCCATAAATACGAATTTGCTGGGTCGCTAAATATCTGAAAACTGAGAAAAAGGGCAAGAAACCGCAGAAAACTCAGATGAGTTTGCGTGCATTCGAGCGAGCATGCGGGTGGCAGAACGCAAGACGCTCACAGCGGCGTCAGAAAGCCATACAGCACAAAAACGTAAGCCGAAAAAATCCCGACTTGAAGGCCATACAGCGAGTCGCACGCCTCAGGCATTGGACTGGGCGTGTATTCGCAGCGGCTGGCGATGGCAAGCTAATTCCTTCAAATAGCAAGAAAAGGCTTGCGTTTGTAGCGATACTCTGTTATTGTGACAATCTTAATTGTAGTTTGCCACACTTCTGGACGCGGAGAGCGACGCCGCGCCCGCTCTGGACGAGCTGTTCTGCCTGGCCATACGATTTCGAATGTTAAAGGCAGAGAAAAATTGATATCACTTGGAGAGTTGCCTCTTGAATTCGTTTGCGAACTGAATTCATTGACTTTTGAACTCACTTCCAAATCGTAATCTGCAGCGCAGCGCGTCGTGCAGCCATGCGCGGAAAAATTTGAAAGTTTTGCTACCCCAAGTGCCTGTAAACATCTACGCCTCCTTATTCAGGGGAAATACCGCCTCTCAGGTTGTGACGAAACATACCTTAGGTGAGCTCTACCGGAATTTCTTTGCCTGGTTACGAGCTTTCCCTCTTCTTGCTTCTCTCTTCAGAGCGGATTCTCTGCTATTTATGCTATAATGAGAGCTTACCCGTTTGCTATTCATGTTTCGATAACAGTATTGCGGCTGATTCGTTATCAGTTGAAATCGCGGCGAATTATGATTCTTCTTTGCATCTTCTCTTAGTTATTCACTAGGGACGTTCATTAATGGTCAGGAAATAATGTAATGAAGCAGTTTCACAAATAATAGAATAAAGTGCTTTTCTAGCGGGTACTGCGTATTGTCACTTGTCACTACTTCTTGTTAATAACTTTGCATAAGTAAAAGTTGCCTAAAGCCACCCCAACAAGTATTCGTGTTCTCCATCACCTGGGTACAAAGAGTTTGTGACAAGATAATCGCAATATGCTGGCTGGTGTGTGCTGGACATACTGTAGGGTTGCGAACCCGATTCGGCTACTGCCCGTCTTCGGATTTACCTTGGTGGAATTAAGAGTGAGGAAGAGTTGAGCACTCTCTTATCTCTAAAGCGGGTGAAAACTTTATAGTCAGCGTTGCTGGATCTTCTCCATCTTAGCAAAAAAGAGTTCGTTATTTATCCCTCTTTTTGACCCTCATTTCCTAACACTATTATTCATTTGCCTTCTCTTTTGGGGTATGCGGCAAGAGAATCTTAATTCGCCGCGCCAGTGGGCGTCGCGTGCGACGTCGCGCCTGCTAATGACGAAGATTTCAGGTGGTATTGGTCAAGAATAGACAATGTATGACAAACAATAGACCTAAGTGTCCATCATTTCTTTGTCTACATGAACTTAAAGGCACGCGATAAATCCTTCCAAGACGACTTAAGGATCAATACTCCTGCGGTATAAATTCGCGACCCTGGACCAGCCGCTTGCCATAGCGGTTTCCTCCGAGCGAAAGATGCCCTTATAAGGGCCCTATCAAACCACAACTTTACGTCCCAAACGCCCGCCACGCCCGCCCGCCCACAAATGGACGACCGTTCCTGACGCTCGTATTCATTCATTTGCTAAGCAAATTATGAAGCGAAGGGATTGGTATGAAGCGGCCGTGATGCTGCATGCATACATGGGTACACATATGCAGCCGTATCTTCGGTAGCGGTGATTGGTAAGATGCCTACGGGAAACTCGTCCGAAATCGATTTACAAGTCACTGAGAACGGAGGCTTTTCTTCGCAGGATTTTGACCGTTTCACTCCGTTCTTTCGCCATTTCCCCACTATATAGCGCCCTACTAGCATTTTAGGCTAAGTAGGAAACCATCGTGCCAACTGCCTTCATGTCGCGCGTGACGAAACGGCACTTCACGAATCTCTTGCCCGCCTCCCGCCAAGCCGTGTACAGCGCAAGTCGTTGCGCAGCTGCAAATTCAGTTCGCATTCGGAACAAAGCGGTTCATCGTGGTCGAAAGATGAGCTGTAGAGCGAGGGTGGTCGCAAACTTGTAATTCCTGAATGGAGCAACTGAATCGACTGAAATGCGAAGTATGAACGCGTTTAGAAGCACTGTCATGCTCACTCTTGGCTGTCTCTCTTTCGTGAAGCTTGTTAGACTGGACGAGCTGGAACTCTACGTTGCTCTATAACCTCTGCTCGAACTGCTCCCTTGAGGCCGACTCTGAAGCTCATTTAATAAACACCAATGTTTGATGCTGTGCAAACGGTCATTGAAATACACCGCACCCAAGTGATGTCCCACAAAAAGTGGGGATATCTAAAAGAATTCCACACAGTGCATGTGTGATCGTGGTGATAAGGAAATTGGGCGGTTCAGGAGTATCCTGGCCCCACATCAGCTCACCAGAACCCCTTTTGACCCGTAGACTTGTTCTCCATTGTACTTGTATTCTTCTCATCTTTCAATGATTTTCCAGGGACTAGTCATCTCATATTTACACCCTTTCACGCCTACTCCGGTCCTTATTGGCGGGTCAGATACGGCCCTTTCTCGAACAGATCTAATATGCCCCCTCTTCGTTGGAATACCCTCTATAACTTCAGTCCCTGTCGGCAGGTCCGGCAGGTCAGATACCCTCCTCCAGAACGACTCTGGTATGGCCCCTCTTCGTTGATAGACCATCAGAGATCTCTATTACTTCACTTCAATCCCCAGGTTAACTTTGGCTGATGAGTTTGTTCTTCAGACTAATCCTATTCTCCTATGAGATAGTCTCACATTACACCGACCTTTGAATTGTTTCGAGTCAATTTGAGCGAGAGCACTCTTTTTTTGGGTCATTTGTACCATAAGATGCTTGTGGGTCTCTATGAAGTCGAATCCCTGAGCTATTCCTCTATCTTTCAGACAATTCACCAGTGTAGTTCCCCCTACCTGCAGGTGGCAAGATACATCGGGAAGGGGAAATACGTTAAGCAGGAAAAAATTTAATGTCCCTGAGTAGGCGCTCCATGGAGCACTTTCCTACAGAGAGCGACCACGGTTGGATTAACTGTTTTTACCCATAACCTGCGGCTAAAAGAATGATTTTTCACTTCTCCAGGGTTCATTCCTGAGGCAAGTTCTTGTTGTAGGAGAAAATAACTTCCAATGGCATAGTACGACGTTTTTTGTAAGTAGCTGTTGTTTGAGACTTCTTTTATCATTTTCCTGTATTCTATGTATCCCGCGAATTTTCTACCACCGTTTCTTATTATAGTCTTTAGTATGTCCCTACCTTGTTCAAGACTTCCTGCCTTAGGACTTTTTTATTGTCTTGAAGCTTGCAGTCACTTGAAATAATGTTTTTTCACGTTTACCTTGCCGTCGCCGTGTTTTTTCGCACTGATCGTTGATCAGCTGTGATTCATCTCAGGCTTATGGTGGCCCACGTCGGGGTTGAAGTGGTCAATAAGGGCTCTAATTCGGACGTTTTCAACCGGAAATAATATTCATCTCTCCTATATGACCGTCTAGTGCAGTCTATGCCGTATGCTTAGTACGCACATTATTCATAGAATCAGGAACGAAGAATACTAGACATCAATAATGGCACGAAATATAAACAGAACCTGAGTACAAAGTTTGTCTCTTAGGGGTGGGGGGGAGACACGTGCTTCCAGTTAATTTTGCCAGGATTCTGTTCGAATCGTCCTTAAAGGACTAGACCAGTGAGCACTAGCTTCGCTCAAAAATGAGGCAAATGCGCGTTCCAAGCCATATTGAGCCCTGTTAGTAGGAAATTTCGCAAAACGAGACACACCCCAACCCCTTCTGCCAGCATCTTTCGGAGAGGGGGGTATAGACAGACAACCGCTCTACTGCCAGGCGTTTGTAAAGTCACGGGCGGCTGTGGTAGACGGCAAAAACAGGGATGCGACAGAGGGCAAAGCAGCCAAAGACTAAACCAAGAACATCTCTCTCGCTCTTCCCACGTGCCCTGTTCCCATCGGGTTTCGAAATGCGTGAGAAAAAGCTTTTTTGTTGAACAGGCTCTTTGTTACTTCATGACAAAGTTACGAAAGAACTTCTGTAGTAAGTTTTTCGTTCTTCTCCCTAGCGTTAATCCTACGCTGAATCCTGATTTGCCGGAGCTGCCATTCTGACTGTTTTCCTTTGCCATTTTCTTCATTGCCTTCAAAAGCGCATTAACTGTACCTACACATCCTCTACGATGAGGGTCGTAGGCCCTCTGTCAACCGGAGATTTTGTCGCTGCCAGGATCCAGAGGTATTTTCTCATCGTATTTGAAGGAAGGCAAACAAATAAGAGTGAAGAAATAAGAGAGAAAATAAAGAACGAAGAAGAAAAAAAGATGGGTGGGGAGGCTCCGCGGTTCACAGGGAACGAGACGCGTCACAATAATCAGGCCCCACCTGGGGAAAATGTTTAATTTGGCGATTTATGTGCGTGGTAGAAACACCCTATGGCTCAACTTTCACCACGATTTCTTCAGTACGGCTCATCCACACATATAGATATACTCCTTCATAGTTGTGCAGCTGTGTGCTCCACCGTCAACGGCTGCCTGTCGCGCGCGGCTGAGGTCTTTATTTTCATTTCACAGCATGTTCCTTTGATGATGAAAACCGAGCGAGCCTTATGGCGTTTAAGACAAGTCCTTCTTCGTTCTCTACCATCAAGTGAATAAGCGCCAGCAAATTACTATTCAAACACCACTGCTCGCGAGTTGCATTCATGGGATGTCTACAGTGTCGAAATCCGTGCAATTCTTTCTTTTTCAGAGTGCGCTCAGTCGAGAAGATGCTTTTTGAGACGGGTTTGTGTTGTTTTTTTTCCCGTAGTGAAGATTCCTTGTTGTCTAAATGAACTGTAACATTTTCAGTTTTGGGGCGGTTCGAATAACACACAATTTTTTTCCAGAAGCCATTGTTGAGAAAATTCCTTTGGATGACCCTCAAGCTGATTGCGATGAATCCAAGGAATCCGAAGAGTCTCAAGTGGAGGAGTGCGTTTCAATAACAACGGAGGATTCCGCTTCGATAATAACAGAGAATGATTCCCACGACAACGAAGGCGGAGGTGAGAACATTGTGATTCCTGAAAAAAAAGGAGACGGTCAGGAAATTCGTAATTTGCCGCTATGTCGCGTGCAGCGATAGGCGCGGCGTTTCTTGATTTGTATAAGCCTGTCGATTGAAGCACCAGTTTTCATGTAGACAAGGAAA
>MU914154.1:2368-23072 GCA_036418165.1 Cooperia oncophora | reverse complement strand
ATGCTGCCACGATCGGATCAGCCTTACGCCGCCAATTCGTACTGAATGCGAATATTCTCCCCCTAAAAAGCTCCGTAACTTCTTTCTGGGAGGTCCGCAGCAGATATGGAAGACGGTTTCGTAATCCCGTCCGAAGACCTTTCAGCCGGTATACATTTCATTTCAAATGGCCACTTCGACCTACCATCCTTCCCTTGTGAGGGTTTATCGTGCCAAATGCCTTCAACATTTGTTGACATCTTTTGTTTCAGGAATTGTTTGAAATGTTTACTACTGTTAACGACGTTATACGGCAAGCTAGGAACAAAGCTCAACGGGTACGGACTTACTGCATAGTTTTCACTGCATAATACATTTCCCGTGGACTTTGCTTATGTTGTGCCTTTAGGTTTTGATATTCTCAGAAGATGCTCAGGCCACATGCCAAGCCTTTGCCCTTGCCTACAGCATTCAATACTACAACTTGGATTTTCATCGTGCACTATGCAATTTTGAAAAACTCGAAGTAAAAATCGAAATTAACAACTCCTTAAGAGATGTGCTAATCAAATGGGCGGCGTTTTGTGAAGAAAATAGGGTAGGTTGTCAAGGAATTATTTTACATTATGTGTAATTTCCTTATGTGGCAATTATACCATTGACAGCTGTAAATGTCAAGGCTGAGTTCGCGCTCAGAGTGAGTTCAGGGTGTGTTCAAAATCAAAAGATACCTTCAAATAAGCTGAAAATCATAATGCTTTCGCTAAGACAATGCCTCCGCTGTTCCAAAAAGAGGCTATTTAAAACAAGCGTTGCCGCTCACCGGCCGTTATCCCGCCGCCCCCCCCCCGGACGGCTTTTGCTTTTCTAAGCAAACATTGCGGTAGGGCACGTCCTGCCACTGGGCAACATTCTCGAGAAATACACCCCCCCCCCCCCCTCCTAACCCTATCCTCTGATACAACCGCCCTCCCCTGGCACTTTTTTAGATTTTCCCTTCTTCCTACCAATTTTTTCCAGTTTTTCCAGAGCTCTCAAGCGGGGAGGGGGGTGACGGAAGGTCGGTCAGGCCAGCCAGCTCACGTAGCTTCGAGCTAGAATTAAGCAGCTCGCGACCAACGGCTGAACGCTCGTGCTCGTCCCTCCTTGCTCTTGAGCTCGGCCTTTCGAGCATTGTCCTGGCTTCGCCAGGCGGCCTCCATAATTTGTAAATGAATGGTTCGGTAGTTGTTCTGCTCGATAAAGGCGCTGTGAGTGATCAAATCTAACAGACAGAACAAGGCTGAGGGATCCCGCGAGCGACCGCGTCTATTTTACAGCGGCGGTGTTAGGGTCGCGTGCGGCATGACCGCGCCCATAGAATACATAAATCTGTAGATAGATACAATGTGTAGTCGGCCAATACAACGCAGGCTGAATCGCTCAGTAAAAGAGCAGATTTCGTTTCCATTACCTGCACCGAAATGCCTACCGACGAACGCTTTCCTTTCATTTATTCATTCAGCATGCGATCCGCTCTTTGAAGTGTTTTTCGGTTATTCTCGAATCTCCCGGCGAATTCCTGTTTTTAGGCGAACTTTCATACTCTCTCCCCTCCCCCCCCCGGCTCGGTCGACCATTGACATCATATAGTAGGATGAGTTCATTTACTTGTCACCCGTCATCAATGTCCCTATCACTGAAACTCTATAATTTGGTAGTGTAAAAGCTCCAGCAATTTGACTGAACCCCATTGGCAACCTTCCTTATCACCCTAACAGCTGTTATCACCTCACGTGCCGTGTCCCCATCTCCAACTCTATATCATTTTCTGAAATTAATGCCTAGCTGATGCTGTGTTCCGCGTTATGAGTATGGTGACCTTACCATTCTAACTCCCCTTATCAAATCCTATCAGCTGCTATCATTCCCTGTCACCCATCAATAATGTTCCTGTCTCACGTCCTATATCATACCTACCAGTGTCCACTGGTTACTGGTGCTCCCGCACTATGGGCTCGGTCACCTCCCTTCTAAGGCCCCTTATCGAATCTTATCAGGTGCTATCACATTCTATCACCCACCAAAAGTGTTCCCGTCCTGCCACGTATATCACTTCTTGGAACTGTCGTCCTATCTTTTCTGCGACGCTCGCTATGAATTTCGTGACAGACAGACAGACGCACACACAAACACACACACACACACTTACAGACATACTTAGCGGATTATATATAGTAGGATAAGAGTTGTATAGGAGGCGCCATCAATGAGGGGAAAGCCACTACTGCGTTCGTGAAATGAAGAATCGGGTACCGAAAAAATTTTCTCAGACCAAATACGAGCACTCCTCTTCCAGCAACCAAATACGACCCCCCCCCCCTTAAGATTCCCCAAGATACGACGTGGTCTGACTGCGAGTGATGCATGAGGGCATCGTGGAAGAATCGTAGAAAGAGGTATCTTTGCTCCATTTTTATTTTTTCGCTAATTTTCTACTTTTTCCCATTTCTCACTTCCAATTTGATTGCATTAATTAGTTTCGCGCTTTTTGTTATTCTACTGAGACGTTCTTGCGCCCAACGGCAGAGGCCATCCATTAGCCGTAATTGAACAAATCATTTTGATATGCTGGTATTCTCGCGCTTTTTATGGAGCCATAGGTGTGAACGGTATACCTCCCATGTGAACTCAGCCTTGCTGTCTTGCTCAGTCTTCCTAAGTTGGTAGTCACTGCAAAAATACGGACGATTCAGGTACGGGAGATGGCGATTTCACGCCGAGCTGAGTGGAAAGAAACAAGACCGGCGACCGTCGATTGTGCTGTAAAACGTATGGCCTGGCAATAGGACTATTATCCTTGTTTTATAGACATAATAAAATTCTTTTGTACAAATCATTGGCACATTTTACGGCCACTGTAGGCGATAAAGCAAAAAAAAGGTTGTGAAAGTACTACTTGATCCAGGAATGATCACTCTACTTTACAAAGCAGAAGTTTTGTGTGTCGGTTTGTCGGTATGTATGTATATTTGTCCGTCCGCAAAATGCTTCACGGGAATTCAACATGTAACTGAAAGGAGAAAACGACCGCTAGCCAATCCAGAAACCTTTCGGTGCAGATGTATCAATCCAATGTTTTGATTGCGATAACTCCACTATATAAGACACTTACTCTACTCTTCACATATTTCAATACCCACCTGGTATTCGGCTTTCTTTTATTCGGACAGATGGTCAACATTCTTCTAATAGCATGTTCATATTCCACATCATACCTGCTATTTTCAACACTATTACGGTGTATGGAATGGTGGTAAGGAGCGTTGATCAAGTGGACAGATGAGAGAAAAGCCGGGTATTAGTCGAGCATTTGATCATACGAATGCAGGTAGGCGCGATGGAGCCACCCGCAAAGCCGGGCCGTATCACATAGGAGGTCTGGAGTGCCTGAAGTGCTCTGGAACCGCTTGAAGAATTTTTAAGACTGGCTCCGCCCACCTTGACGCACGCTCCACCACAACGGGTGAGCCTCACACTTGTGAACCGATTACCCCGCGCTGATCTTTAACTACTTTTTCCTGGTGCTGGAGTGTTCTGGAACCAGGGGTCTTTTAACTTAGCACCGCCCACCTCGCCGCACGCTCCGCCCATGACGTGTGCCTCGCGCTTCCCTACCTATGACCCATCGCTGATCTTAAACTACTTTTTCTCGGTGTCTGGAGTGTTCTGGGACTATTTTATTATAGGATCTTTTGAATTAGCTCCGCCCACCTCCACTTTTTGGCACCATCTGCAGTGCTTTAGGACCAAACTACAACTTTTTATACCGGTACCTCGTGCTCAAATGCACGCGTAGTACGCCGCAAATGGTAATCTTGCCAGAGGCCCATCTTCGTCATGGACTTTTCTGCAATCTCTAAACATTTTCGGGAACCGAGTTACCGACCTTTGTGGGAAGCGCCGCCCATCTCAAGTACGCCCGCCCATTTCGGGTGTGTCTCCTCTGTTTGGTCGGTCAGCCCTTTGTTAACTTTACTGCACTGTTCCCTCATCTCGGGACTGCTCTGGAACCGAGTTATGACTTTTTTCAGTGACAACTTTCGACGCACGCCCCGCCCACTGTGGGCGGGGCTTACCATGGGTCATGGGTGCTATTTAGGTTTTGTCCCATGCTCTACCCATCCCCACCATGACCCGACCCCTCCAATTCTTCAGGTGCTATGAATTTCGTGACAGACAGACAGACGCACACACACACACGGACATAGCCGATTATATTAGTAGGATACCATGAGCACAATATGATCAAGATCAACTACTGTCTGCAAAGGCGATGATAAGCTGGGAAGCGCGAGAGAAATTGGAACCACGATGGACAGGAGAGCACAACTGTACTATCACGCTGTACGGTTGCTCCGGCTGAAATGAGCTTCTCGAGTCCAGGGCGCGCGATCCTGTTGTGGACAATCTCCACTAAAAATTGCCCGTGCTTTCCCCACCCCACTCCCCGCTCACCGAAAGAGGGAAGGATAGGGAGAGGAGGGTCGTATTCAGTAGAAGTACGTAGTCCCACCCGCTGAAATGAGAATCGAATCGGATGCTTGAATCTTGAACGTTCGCGCGCATTCAGAAGTTGCGCGCAGCGATTCAACGCTCTCTGCGGTTGTACTTTAGCGCGCTATTCCGCCATACGTTGCGAAATAGGCCGCGAATCCGAAAGGTACCCCTTTTTCAGCAATTAGCATTTCTGAGGCGGGGGAAGCACGGTTTTGAAGTTCTAGGTACGGTACTGGTTAGCTATGCTTGAGCCATTCTAAGCGTCGTCTTTCTAAGGAGCTGCGCGCCGCATCTCGTTCTCTACGCGTCCACACAGCGCGTGTAACCCCATGGCAGATTGTCCACAATTGTAGGCTGCGGCAGCAGATGCGATCAGCTCATAGATACACTACAGTAGAGGAGAGGAGCTAGTGGATTACTTCAAGGTTCCATCCATTTCACTTCTTCTTGTTTGCCACACATTTTGAATAGTGGAGCATATTGTTGCACCCAAGAATATTTTTTGTACATGTAGCTTCAAATTCACTGGGATTCTTGTCTTGGAAAATCTACATGGAATGTTGAAATTTGGCTTCCTTAATTCCGAAAATGTAAAGTTCTACGGTGAGTACAACTCCTCAGAGTCTGAATTCGGTTTAGTGAAACTCTCACTTTTACGTGCAATAGAAACCTTGAAGTCTGCATCAGAAACCTGGTGAATGCTCGAATTTTTGGTTGGTTATGATCGAACATGCATTATTAATTGCTATCTTTACAGGTTCAATCCAATTATAGCTTCCAATCATAGGAATCAAAAATGGGAACCTTATGGCATGAATCCGAGGAATTTTTGTATAAAAGTCTGCAACTTGAGTCATTTGGTAGAACAGAGCTGAATGCAGGTCGTTGGATTCAGTAGTTGATATTTTTTTAGAGACTTTGCTTCAAGAACCAAAAAAAAGATCTATGATTCGTATGCTTCATAGCTAGCTCTTATGAAATCTGAAAGCGCTCATTTACTAGCCTGTCTCGTGTGAAGATCTGCACATCCAGTTTGAGGGATAAAAGATAGGGCAATTAGATTAGGAAACATGGCTAAGAAATGAGATGCAAATTCAGAATTAGATTCGCAACAAACATCCAGACTAAGATGGAATGTGCCCTTTAAGCCACAAGCACATGGTGGAGGCTTTTCACGCATCGAAACGTGAGAGCAGTACTGATTCGGAACGCAACTGCAGATAAAAAACCTGAAAAAGCCGAAAATGGGTGATTCAGGAGAGTGCACGAAAGAAGATTTTTCCCACGACTTCATGTACCTTATGACAATAATGCTGAGAAGATAGAGTAAGAACAGTAGCAGAAATACTGGAAAAACATAACTGCAAAACCCTTTAAATTTTATTTTTCACTGTCCTCATCGGCATCTTCGTTGCCTTCCATATTCCGTCCGCTAATGATAGATGGTTGTTCCACCAAGTGCGCATGTTGATGAATGCAATGACCCTACCGTGTACAGCTTCGCTTTTGTATGCTTCAGTCCCTGTCTTGTTAGCTTTGGCCGGTTTGCGATCTGCGAAAAGGTGCCTATGCGAATTTCGGACGCTGTATCGACCAGATCGACAACATTCTTTGATCTACCCACGTTTGTCCGTGCCCTTACTCTCGTGAACATTAACATTACTGGAGACCACAGAGTGCGGCCGAAACAGTCCATGCGACCGACCTGTATTTTCATTTCTGAAAAGTGCACGTCATCAAATGTCCCCTATAGAAGCGCCAGCGATATCTCTAGACTTCATGAGCCGGCGATCAAATCGCGAAAGTTTGAAAAGCGGCAACATGCACTTTGTTCTCAATATTGTCATGCAATTACCAAAGTGCTGTAACCCTTCTAATCTGTTCGAACAACGCTCTGTCGCGTCGCCGATGTGCCGAGTTGAGGTACCTGGACTTGTCGTAGATCTTGATGAAAAGTGTTCCTGGACATTGCAAGCTCCCTATCGGTAGCTGTGGCCGTATTAGAGGAAATGGGCCGTGCACGGGGTAGGGGGGCGAATATGTATCAAGGGTGGTTAGGTGTGTTGTGAATGAAATTACTTGACTTTAATTAGTTTCTGATGTTGCGTTATACAGGATGGTCTAAACTTTTTCGTGGTGAAGGTGCTACTGCTAGGTAAGAGTTATTGGTTTCTGTTGCGTGTGTGTAGAGAATTGTCATTTCCCAGATGTAGATTGTGCCGGCGGATTTGTGTCCACCCTGGCAACTGTGTATTGGTGTAATCGGATTAGAGTGTGAGCGGTTTGTGTGTTTAGGGTTTAAGGGGAGTTGTGACATTGTGAGATGGTTTGTCATTGTTAGTTTGTTAGTCTCCAAGCTAGGTATGATGTGGTTAGGATTATCTCTTCCCGCTTTTCGTTTTTGTTATTGAAGCTACTGTCTCTTTTTGTCGTTGAAGCTTTGTATTAAAGGCAAAGGATTGCTTTCAGTTTGATTAGGGATGTCTTGTCGAATGTTGGTGGAAACGAAACCAGTCTTTGACCTTCCCAAAATTAAAGGGAAGCCTGAAGAAGGAGAAGAGATGGCTGGGGAGTTGTCGCCAGTAAAACTGGGGGTGAGTTTGAGTTACACTTTTTTTGTGTATGTATATATCATATCACAGGAATTGGTGACTATTGTACGTATGTTGTGAGTCTTGTAACGAGGATTATGATTATCTGAAAAAGCAGAGAGCGACTGGAAATTCAGAAGACTCGTGTTTTCCATTTGGCAAAGGAACGATTCGAGGGGTGTGGAGCAATTGTTGGGCGGGCATACTTTAAGGTTACTGTAGAGTGGGCGGAGCCCCGCCGTGTATCGCCTGGCAGTTGCCTGCGTGTGACCCCAGTTAATTGCCTAGGCTAGCTGACCTGCTGACCTCTCCTAGCAGCCCAACGTCGTACTACACTGGTGCTCTTCCGTCTGCTTCTTCGCTCTACATGGATGGTTTCTACGCGGCCTCGGCACCAACGAACGGTTTTTTCATCAACTCAGTGCAAGCACCTACACCTGCACTCTTCACCTCAATCCAGAGCACTTTTCCCCCCCCCCATGTTTTCAGGTTACGAACCTTCCAGGGTCGTTTACTACACTGCAACCCCCGTTCCAGCTCCTCCACCTCTCTCCCCTATTCACTGCCAACAATCCTTAGCTTGTTCCCCATCTCCCCCACCTCTCTCCCCTATTCAGCGCCAACAATCCAGACCTTCATCTCCAGCTCCTCCGAATCTCTCACCAAATGGTCCTATCCTAATAATAATTATAGTAATAATAATAATGTTAGTTGTTAACAATAATGATAATTATAATAATATTAAGACGTAATAAAGTGTTTCATTTAATCGTTCAACTCGATATTGTATTCGCATTAGAGCCGCTGAGGTCAGCAGTCGCCTCATGCAACTTAATGAGGTCACACCCCAGGCGATAATTAAAAGGGCGAGATAGGCTCCGCCCTATTCTACAGTAAACTTACCGTATACCCGCCCAACAATATCTGCATACCCCGATTCGAGGTAAGAGCCAAAATACAAGCTGAAAGGGCTCGGGTGAAGACCGAACTTTTGGGGTTGATGAAGTTCTATTCAGAACAAGTGGTTGTGGGTGAACTTTTCTTCCTTTTTCCAAAGGGTTCCGCCAAACTAGTTTTGTTTAGGCCCCGAAGTTGGCTCGGGATCTTCTGAGCAGGGCGAAAGGCGTATTTCGCCGCCAGTAAGCGGCTCGTATTTGATGATGATGATCTTGAATAAAAGTTTTTTTGATACGGATGTGGTACTGGCATCGCAAGGTCGTGAATTCCATACCGCAGAGGTCATGCGCTATGTAACGGTGAGTTTTTTGTATATGTTGGTTCAGAGGTTATTCCATTGTTGATTATCCTATTAGTCAAGCTATAATTTGGTTTTTTTTCAGCCTTGTGAGTGCGGGGGGCCTAACAGCCAGGAAAAAAATGTTCAATACTACGCGAGACACTGAAGCTGTCCGCAATTGGGCGGATGGGATTCTATGAAGACATGAAGGCCGAGATTGAAGAACACAAGGTTCATAAGTAAGACCTTTGAGTTAATTAAACAGTCTCAAATGCTGACTTAAAAAATAGGAAGGTGTGATTGGGAGTTTGCAAAATGCCCTTTATTTCCTTTTTTATTTGAATAGATCATGGAGCAGTATTGCATTGCCTTTTTTTCCGGGCCATGGACTATAGTATGGAGAATAGAAAAAACAACTGGATAAATGATTATGTTAAAATTGTTATTTGAGGGGGGGGGGAACAAAGGAAGTTAGTTTAGTTTCCGTTTCGCACGTGCCCTTAGACGGAAACTAAACGAATAAATATCCTCCTTCCGTGCTCTTCAGTAAGGAAAGGAGGAGAAAGCAATGCAATGATTAAATAGAAATCATAAAATAAACTTTAGTAATCAAAATGTAAATTAGCATGCATAAAAATCACCTTAAGTGGAGATGGAGGACAGTGAAGGGAAGAAGGGAGAAATGGAGTTGAATTAGGTAACGAACATAGAATTCGTAAATTATGACATTTCTGTAATTGCACCAGAGTGCTATAACTGACGTCTATATTTGCAAAAAGGAAAGGAGACGTTAGGAAAGAGGTTATTTATAGGAATTATCAATTTTTTACATGCACAATAATATGTAGATTGTACGTGAATACATGAAATCATTAGTAATGAATCACAATAAGTAGAAATAAATGTGCTCATTAGAAGATGTCGTAACGTAGTAAAGTCCGTAATCTCAGAAATCCTTAAATCGTGCGAGATTGAAATCTTAAAATCTTATCCTGTGTATCATAGGCTTCTTCTTTTAGTGTAAATGTTGACACACTTTAATACTGACACTTTTCTGGTATCGTCATTGCCTCTCCGTCTTTCCCGTCTATGCCATTATTGTTTCAAGTAACTGAATGATGTTTATTTATTATCAATGTTTTAGGAAGTATATTATTGTATATACTTATATATTCGCCTCGCCGGTGACGCCGCGGCGCTCCTTCTGATATCGCCGGCTGCCGGGCGCGGCTTCGCCGCGCGTAATTACTCTTACATATTTATAGACTCAACTGATATCCGCCTTTTGTTCTGTACTCCACTTTTCTCCGGTGTCTGAAGTACGCTTGAGCTATTTTACAGATTCTTCGTCCGACTCCGCCCACCTCAGAGCAGGCCCCGCCCACAATTTTCGTGCCCCACACTCTTCATCGGCGACCCTCTGCTGACCTTAATCCACTTTTTTTCGGTGTCTGAAGTGCTCTACAGTTCAAGAATCTTGTCTGGCTCCCCACCTCGGCTGGCCCCGCCCCAATTGTCCACAGTCCTTCACTGGCGACCCTCTGCTGACCTTAATCCACTTTTTTCCCTTCTTCGGAGTGCTCTGGGACAGTTTCAGAGAATTTTCGTCTGGCTCCGCCCACCTCGGGCTGGCCCCGCCCACAATATGTATACCCCACATTTCTCAATCGGCAACCCTTTGCTGACCTTAATCCACTTTTTCCCGTGTCTGGAGTGCTCTGAAACTGTTTTACAGATTTTTCGTCTGACTCCGCCCATACCGGACCCAGGCCCCGCCCACAATGTTTGCGCCCCACAGTCCTCACCGGCGAACCTTTGCCGTCCTTGATGCACGTTGTTCCGGTCTTTTCAGTGCTCTGGAACCGAGCTACAAACTTTAAAATGAGCATCCTGTTAGGGCAAGCTCCGCCCACTGTAGGCGGATCTCAACACATTTTGAGCGTGCCCAATACTCGCCAGATATTTATATTCTGCACTGAGCTTTTTGCGGCTTCTGAACACTCTTGCGAACCGAGCTACTGAGTTTTATGCGAAGCACCGCCCACCTTGAGTACCCCGCCATTATGGTATGTTCGGCCGTATTATAAGTCTGGCGACTTCCTCTACCAACCATTATTCCCTTTTTTCCCATCTTAGGCGCTCCTGAACCGATATTAATGAATCAAATTTTTCTATGGAACCCCTAAAATTTCAGCCGACTGCCCCCGCCACATGTGGCGAGGCTTTGACATATCGTCAAGTTCTTTTTAATTTTTTCCCGATGCTACTACCCATCCCCACCTCTGACCGACCTCTCCAAAGTCGTATCTATCATGTCACAATTTCCGGACAGGACAAACAAAACTTACAAAACTATACAAAACAAACTTACAAACCAAACTTTACAAAATTAAGCAAACAAAGCTTACAATAAACTATACAAACAAACAGCACGAACGAATATATATTATATGTGGTGGATACTATATATTACCGTTATCCATGGCTGCATGAGACAACCAGAGAAATGAGTAACGATCGTAACGTAAATGACACCAAAATTATTGCCCAAAAAAGTGAAACAGCCAATGATTGATAATTCTTTCTAAAATCACTCTACGTAAACACTAAGTAGATATTATTTCCACAAAACCCACTTAAAGACTTAGATAGGTTTTGCTGGAAACCAAAACTTCTTTGAAATGATACATGAACCAGGCCGTTAAACTTGAACATCTCAGAGCGGGTTAGATTATAGTCCATTCGTCGAACCCTTACCAGTAATGATCTTAATCTATCTAAAGAAGTTTACAAGATTCTTTATGATTAGTGTACTTATAATTATTATTATGCCTGATGGAGTAAATATATTCAAAGTAGGATAATGTGAGGTCTGCTAATACTGGGCTTACATTACTTCCTTGTGGAACACCTGTTTTTTGAACAAAGAGACAGTCTGAAAAACCACAGAAACTATTTTGCAGAAGAAAATCTAATAAGTAAATCAAATCGGTGATACTGTAATATTTATATTTGCTATGAGTTCTGCTATTACAATAAAAAATGTTATATCCATTGGTTGCAATCAAATTCTTATTGCTGTTTTTAAAACAAATTTTAATGACTTCCTTAATATTAGAGATAATAACATTGTGAGGCAGATTAACATGTTAGTGAAATCCGCTGAAAATAACTTCATATTGTCTATGTATATGTTTTGTAGTTGTTCACTGATATTAATATTGTTTATGGACCAGTAACCTACAAAGTTAGCATTCCTACTTTTGATAGCACTATTGTATTTGATGAAGTGGTTTTTGAAAAATGTAAGAAGTTTTGCCAGTTCCACGGAAAGCGGTTTTAGGCTACTGGTTTTTGCTCCTGTTATGAATCTAAATTTTATAGGTGACTTATGAAGTTTAGGTATTGCATAGATTATTGGGATGTAAACGTCACTATCGGATTTTATATGGTTGTACGTACGCATAGTCCATTCATATCATTTGGAGAGCGCTCGGAAGGTTCCTCAAGAAGTGAGCAAGTTCCTGTATCAGGCCCTTGGGAAGTGGGTAATGACAAGGAAATAGATGTGGTTGTGAAGGATGTTATGGCTACGTTGAACTTGGAGAACAGGGAATAGCCCTCGGCGGCTGCCTTCGATGAAGCATTTGTGTGGTAGTTAATAAAGTTGTTTGATTTTCTTATTTACTTGGTTGATTTATGTCTTCGGTCCCTACTGAGCCCTAGTATTCAGCAAGTGAGTTTATTCGAAGGAGTAAAAGGAGAATGAGCGTTCCTGTTATTTGCGCAAGCATTGAGATATTATAGGGGTTTGCTGGTATTCTATGATGCCATGTCTTTTTACCGTATTCTATTATCGCGCGGTGAAAGGTCGGCGGCTATATCGCAATCCGTTGCGCTGTAATGATTCGCTAATGCGAGATCAGTTCGGGGTACCGAGGATTAGATGAGTGTAATCATCCGCCACCTGTGATGAAAGTTTGGCGGAAGGTAGCGATCTCTGGCGTCCCAGAGCTGGAGTTAATGTAAGTCCTTGTAGTGTGCACATGAAGATAGGGAGGTTAATAATGGGCTTCCTTCCACCGGTTTGTTCTTTAGCCGACTTTGTGGCGATCGGATTTTTGAACTACATGATTCACCATACTTTTTTTCATTTCGAAATTGGCTTTAAAGTATGATATGGCTGTCAATATAAGAAATGTGAGGAAAGTGGCATAGCTCAATAGTGCGGCGCGAAATGGCCTCTCAATTTTCTGCAAAGCTATAGATGAATTGATTCTTAGGCGTTATTTGTTTCATTCTAAAGGTGACTCGTCGCCTGGACCGTATAGTGAAATGTTTATGTGGTGCTGTACGCACTGCAATGCCGGTGTTGATGATGCTGTAATGCATTTTTACCTGTATCTGGGCAAAAGGTGATCAGGTTTTTTGCGCTAGTATAGCTATACAGCTTAGTTAGCAGAGAGAAGAAAAAAAATTTCAATCCGAATTACTCACACTAAAGGTAGTTCGTTGTTTTCCATCGTTCAAGACGTAGTAGTGACAGTCGAAGAAGACGTAGTAGTGACAGTCGAAGAAGACGAAAAAAAGAGGGGGTCTGGAGGATTTAGTGATGGCGAAAATCGGTTCGTAAAAGGAGTAGGAGAGAAAAGGGGAAAAACGTAGGTACCATTCCCCTAAGAAGAAAATCTTCTAGTAGTTATCAAAAAAATGATCTTACCTGGATTTCCATAGCAGATTGAAGCCTTCGTTCATAGGAATAGGCATAACAAGGGGAGGACGATAGGAAGGACGAGTGATGGAGACAAGCCAGCGGCCAGTCAGTCGTAGTTGCCAGCCAGAGGTAACCAACTCCCTCTCTCTCCCTCCGAGGGCGGCTCTTAAATAGCCATGCTATGATTGCGTCATACAATGAGTCGAATCGGCGTAGGTGGCTCCGTTACGCGAGATCGGATACGATACGACGACCTCAGTCATCCATATGACTTTCATCACTGACACGTTGACCACGTCGAGAACAGCTTCTTAATTTCTGAATGGTTCCTGTGTATCATCGGAAGTCTTTCTCACTGAGGAGTCATGTTGGAACTTTTTAAGTTATTTGTTAGTTGCACCTAAACTTTCAACGGCTGATCATCTAATATAATAACAGTGGCCAGCTTCAGGTTACACCTTGTAGCATCATGCGTGTCGACAAGTGACATACCGTGGTGCGAATACTGTTTCAGCCGGTCGAGTCGAGCTTTTCATCACTAAAAACTCGAGTTTTTTAGTGTCCTCTACTATTAAAGTTCCTGTAAAGATACACTATTATAATCATTCTCCCAATATCCAAAACACCATAGTTTATAGAATATTTATGATTAAGCATTCAATGAATATAACAATCAATTTTGCACGAAATATATACAAAAAATTGATAAAGAAACCAAATACATTTAACACAAATCGATTATTATTGATGATCTATAAAGGCATCCTTGGTAAACAAAAATGGTCACTCACCACACAAACATTACACGAGGAGATGTCAAATGAACCATACGCACCACTCGATGAAACTCTAAAAACATGAAAAACTATCATTCCAATAACTTCATCAACTGATTTAGTTAATTTGAAAAGTTTAACATCCTAATGTTTATTAAAACTTATATTTATTACCTTGTTGACTAGATACATAGCTAAAATCACATATTAAAGACAATACCACTTACGCTGCCGATCAGACGTGTCACAAAAGCTCAGGCCACTCACATCGACAGCAACAGTCTCAAAAAATAGAATCTTGAAGCTAAACACATGGAATAACAAAAAACAACGGTTCAACGATTACGATTCTACCGATTAAAAACTAGTCCATTACTAATTAAATGACACTAGAAAATCTTTTAAAGTCAGAACCAAAAAACTGAAAAATGCGCGTCGATTAAGTAGTACTGGTACATTTACCGTAGTTGTCTTCCACTACTATTTCGTTGGGTTCCGTGTACATATATTCTACACAAACTATTCTACGACAAACAACATTTTTCATGAAAAAATAAGGAGTCAGATAATATATAAGATCTAAAAGGTAATATTACAAAATAAAATTAATGATAACAAAGCTAATGAAGCCTAATAAAAGGAGACAAAGAAAAAATCACACAGATCGCAGAATACAACACTTCCAAAGGATTCACAAGGCACCTAGAACAATAACTTACAATGTTTATGAAACGTTTCACTGTTAGTTCTCCTCCCCTTTAAGCCCAACCCTCTCTACCACTGCACACGGTTAACACGATTACGCCATCTACAGGGTTACAACCAATGTTAAGTTCATTGAGTTTTTTCGGGCGATAATTTCGCTTTTCTGCTCTACCTCTTTTTAAACGATGTTCCTCATCGCTTGCAAACTCAAGGAAAGGAAAGTTTTTCGAACACGTGTAAGTATATATTGATTAATGAAAATGAGGCCTACTTGTATATTTTCAGACATATACTACATCTAGCTTGAAAATGGCAGTTAGTGTCAGAATGCCACATTTCGATTGGCCGGACCACAATAGAAATAGAAAACTCGGAATGGTTGATATTGCTTGCTGATATCACATTCTATCATCTACATTTCATTCTAGGAAGGAACAGCGCTGCACTTGTCGAGATGGGAATAACTCGTGATAGAGGATCGTGAGTTGGAAAGTTCAATTTGACTAAAATATTGGGTATCGTAGTCGACTTTAAGACCATTCCTCCCAAAGTACCATTGCCCTTATAAGCCGATATTATCGGGACAACTTAGAACTGGAATTTCGTAAGTAATAACTTATAACAATATTGATATTTAGAAGGAATAGAAGATACCATTGCTACAAAATGCAATAGTTACCAAACAAAAGAACCAACCCAATTTAGGCCTACTATAAAATACTTTTTGAAACTGGATTCTCATGGACTTTCCATTCAGGACCAGATTAGCGCGAATTCATATCCCTTACGAATTATCTTTAATATAACTAACTCACTTTATACATTGATTTTTGATTCACTTGTAGCCGTGTTATCGTTCTTAATTGGTCTCTCCGTTTTTTTCCTTCATCCATAAACCATTCCATTCACCAATTCAAGAGGGCCATACCTCTTAATAAAAATAGGGGTTAACACTGATGGGGTTATACAAGTCAAAAGGTGGCAAGAGGAGTCAACTTTTGGCGCCCCCAGTGTTAGTCGTTCCAATTGGGGTATATATTGCTTCAATTGGAACAAACAGGGTAAGCCAACCCTTAGGCAGCAGCCCTGCCGAACCTTGGTGATGAACCTTGATGGACTCCTCTCTGCGTTAGGGTTGGACCACCCTCTCGCTTAGACCTTAGGTCAAAAAATCTAAACCAATATAATTATTTCTTCCACAACAAATACGTAAAGGTAAGAGGAGAGACCAAAGAATATTGGCTAAAAGACTTTGGAAACGATAACACAAGCTACAAGTGTAACAATAGGAACTGTAGATTATGTGATATAACCGACAATGATAATTACATTGTCCAAGTCACAGGACTTCACGCAGAAACCTACCACTAATTGTAATTCAACAAATGTCATATATTGCCTTACGTGTAACAATTGCGGAGCACAATACGTAGGAATGACTACTCGTAAGCTTAAAATTAGAATCAGAGAACACCTTACAAACATATCATCACAAAAGAACAACACTACTCTATATAAACATTTCCAAAAGTTGTAATAAAGGTATAAAAGTCCACATACTGGACTCCATAGATTCTAATGACAAAACTACACTATTGAATAAAGAACTATTTGGATAAAACTTCTTATGACACCATACCCATTCGGACTTAATGACAATATTAAAGGCTATGGAAATATAACTGATAATGATTCTAATGTCATGAATAAAAACAATCCTCCTTTCTTTGCCCTCAAAATTATCAAACAAAGAACTAAATAGAGGAAAAAAGAGCAACAAACAGAGAACACAAGAACAAGACCATTCGTGACTCTACAACTATACAAATAGGCTAGCATAGCACATTATAGTGAATATCAATTTTCTGGAGAAAGGGAAATGTATAAAACCACGAGATCCTACTGACCACCTTACCTTCTATTTCAGTTTTAATCGCTAACTTCGCACTGGAATAATTAATGGGAATATGGGATCAGATGAACTACGCTTCAATTTATCCCTAATTTCTAATGAGTTGAAGAATGAGTGGACATACAGAACCAGATCGACTACCCTTCAATTTCATTCCTATTCCTGACCATGAGTTCGAACTTGAACGATGAGTGTAAATACTAAGTCACATCATCTTCTCTTCAACTTTTAGACCTTCGTAAGGCTGCGTTTATACTTTGCGGCAGCGTAGCGTAGCGCTTCCAGCGTACGCCAGCGGCAGTGCCGGGGAGAGGATGCATATCGATCTAGCGTTCCCAGCGTTTCACCAGCGTTTCACCAGCGTTTTGCTAGCGTTTGCAGCGGCAGGGGAGTAGAGGCCACATAGTCTCTACAATACACATCGATTGCGCGTCTCTTACGGCCACATAGTCTCTACTCCCCTGCCGCTGCAAACGCAGCAAAACGCTGGAGAAACGCTGGCGTACGCTAACGCTAGCGTTACGCTGGTGACGCTGGGAAGCGCTAGATCGATATCCATCCTCTCCCCGGCACTGCCGCTGGCGTACGCTGGAAGCGCTACGCTACGCTGCCGCAAAGTATAAACGCAGCCTAACTGCGCTCCAGTTACGTCCGGAACCACCGCTATGGACTGTGTGACATCTAATCCTTTCTATGCGGCGAAAGTGCAAAGTCTCCCCTAGCTGTCGGTACTCTCTCTCACTCGGATCGACTGGACGATAATCGCTGGTTTCCTTTTCAAAATTACTGGTGACTCACTAGTGGGAACGTAGGGTACTACAGTGAATTACTAGTGACTTTTGGGGAGGTCAAAGAAAGGATTAAGAGTATTCTAGGTCACAGAAGTGCATTCTCACAATTTTTTTTCCATGTGTTCACGTAAGGCATTGTTCACAGTCTGCGACCCTGACGAAACGGCGGTTGGAGAAAAGCAAAAAATAGTCATCGATCGGAGAATCGCCAACCGCTAGTTTCGCCGAACCGCCGCGGTTCGGCGGTTGGGCGAAAAGCAATAAATGCGTATCGATTTCGCTGGCGAAAAACATCAAAGCTAGCGTTTCGTCGAAGGCGAAAAACGTCGCGGTTTGGCGAAACGCCCGTTCGTATCAAAACCCTTTCGCCCAACCGCCAGGCTCTTCGCCCAACCGCCAGTCGATACGTATCGAAAGCTTTTCGCCGAACCGCCGCAGAGAAACGCTGGGCCGCAGACTGTGAACAATGCCTAAGTCGGAATCTTTTGCATGAACAAAAACGTGTCCACCCGAATCTCTCGTGCAAAAAACTGAAGTGTTTTCTATTGACACGAGCTCATCGTGAACTAGTCAAACATTTCTCAGCGGAAAAGACACTAGAAAAAAAATTACTTTTTTAAGTTCACATGATTTTGAGTTCTTTTTTCTCACTTGTGTTCACATAAGTTATCCACGTGGAGTGTTTCGAATAACCGTGATGACTTCCCTCACTTCATTTTGGTCAAGTATTACACTGTCCTTGGTGTAGAAGTGTGCTGATATCTAACGCTATCTTCGTTTTCTATTGAATAGCTTAGCCTTCACCAATTTTCTCAATATCACCCTGCTCACGTTGAAAGCAGGCTGACCGTTCTTCAAGTTGAGTCACTCTGCGTGCCTGACCGCAGCGTGCTCTCCCGTCTGGTGCCTGGCCATCGAGAGCGAGACGCAGACAAAAAACGGATTATTTGTCCTAATACCACCCCTACGGGGCTCTGCAGTGGAGAACGCGCGCGACACGCGCCGCGCGGATGGGTCGAGAAAGAGATGCGACGAGGAATCAGGGCACATCGTTGGTTGGGGAATCCCCAACAGGGGGGTCGTATTTGGCCGCCAGGAGAGGGGGGGTCGTAGTGAGTGCGGCAGCCAGTAACGACCAGCGCAAATTGTCAATGTGCTGAGTCCTGTACAACGAACCTGCTTGTCGTAGCAGACTCGGAATGCAAAAAAAATAGTACAAAACTTTCATTCATCAAACTAATCCGAAATAACTGCAAATATTAATAAGTCGACATCATCTCGTAGGTCCGTTGGTGACTAAAACAGTGAACACAACAAGTCCTATGTGCTGCCAATGATATGGCGTGTCCGCGGTCACGCTTGGCGCTGAGCCAACCTGTTTTTTCTCGACAAGCGACAGGACTACCATATCGTTCATATCAGACGTTTTCCAGCAGTTGGTCTCCTTTATCGGAGTCAGCGATTGGCAGAGCACGAATCTGGCAGCGTTGACAGGGACATGTTCCATCATACGCAACGGAAAACACTGTAAACAAGTGCACAGGCTCGCCATGGACCTCCCTGAACCTTATAGACACATTTGCTCGCGTGAACAGACATTACGCACAAGTTGCACCATCCCATCACCTCTGCGCGGCCCTCAGTGCGCGGCGCATCCAAAGTTGACGTGATCGGCGCTAAACGAACCATATCCTGCTCCTGCTCCACCACAGGATACGTTCTACATGCGTTCCTGGCTATTCGAACACGCTCACTTGGAACGGTACACAGGAAACGGGTTTTTCGCGCAGCTGGGAGTGTTCCTCAAGAAATCCCCATAGCGAGATCTCATGAATCCCGAGAGCTTCAGAAACAGTTCAAGAGGTTTTTAGAAAGAGAAAATCTTCAAACACTCGGATCCGTTCTCAGATTTGTGAAATGTTGAGTTACAAAAAAAATATATTGGTTCAAACCTGTTCAACTTAAACTTCAACCCTTCACTCCCCATGGAATCCCTATGGGCAGATTTCTCTGTGATTTTTGCGACCTTCATAAACGTTTCAGTACTTTTAGGAAGTGCAATCCTTCCTCTACACGAATACGGTCTCCTCTTCCCCACAGGTCCGCTTTTGAGGAAGTTATGGTCCTTCAAAGACACCCTACTTTGCTGAAAATTCTCGCTCCATGGCTAAAATTGCCGAACGATCTGCGGTCACATCTGCAATTACATGCGCTTCTGCTACCGTACTCCAATAATCGGGGTAATGCATTTTTACGGCGGTTTGTATAACTGTTACGTAGTGAGACAAGCCTAACTTTCTCTTTTCCTCGTCCTCAATCTTGGGAATAGACGTTGTTAACACTGTGGTCGCTGATGGCCGCTCCCAGAGAGGGAGTCCACCTCAGGTTAACGAATGCTCATTGAATTTAATCGCGATATATCGTTATTATTACCATGTGTGTTTCAAAAAACGGCCATCGAAGAAGTTCATCATACGAGTTTCTCATAATACGATTGTACCGTTTTTTGTTTACAATCATTCTCTGTATTGTTCTATTATGTCATGACTTCAAGTCGTCCATTTAGTATGGGCACCTTCATACAAGTAGAATTTCATAGTGGGCGTTTCATAGTTTCATTTAAGGCGAAAAAAACCGAACGGCAAAAAAAGGGGGGGGTCGTACAGGCTCGACCAAAATCCCCATCGAATGCTGTGCCCTGGCACGAGGAATCAGCACACATTTTCTGGTTGCGCATTAGTCACCTTGCCCCGTACGTAAGGTTTGAGCATTTATAAAACGTTTCACCAACTCAAGCATTTATACTTTCACTTTGATTCACCACTTTTCAAACCAAATTCACCACTCTTCTTAGACCCAGCAGTTCACCAACCAAATCACGCCAGACACCACCGCGAACCCTGCCCCGACGGTCACGCCTACTTGTCAGCGCGGACATAGATTTTCAACACATGACTGACTCCGCCCATTCTTTAAAGTTTGTTGCGAACTTCAAATCTTCATAACTTTTTCAATTTTTAATTTCACATCCACTCTTCGCACAACGAAGGTACTCGTAGACGCGCATTCATGCACCGGCAATTTAGGCTCCGCCCCTTTGGCCACGCCCACTTGCTGTTTGCGGAATTATGATATTTTTTCAAAATTTTTGCATTTTTGGACTGCCCCGTGAAGCCCCGCCCACTATGAGAGGCTCCGCCCACTTCGGAGAAGCCCCGCCCACTTTTCAAAAATGGTGCAAATCGGCAGTATAGAGCCATGGCTTGCATGGCAAGGGTATTGCTGGTCATTAGGAACAAACTTTGCCTGATTTATTTGTTCCGAGTGACGGACGAGACCCTAGCATGCAAGCCAAGGCTCTATACTGCCGATTTGCACCATTTTTGAAAAGTGGGCGGGGCTTCTCCGGAGTGGGCGGAGCCTCTCACAGTGGGCGGGGCTTCACGGCAGAGATCGGAAG
>MU914153.1:0-21314 GCA_036418165.1 Cooperia oncophora | reverse complement strand
GAACCTTCGAAAAAACCTTGGTCAAGCTATTTAAACTGGGGGGGGGGGGATGGGAGAGAGACATGTCCTTCTATGACTGGAGAACAAGTGAGTTATCAGTCGGGAACTGATAACTTGAGGTAGTCTAGACAGAGCTGTATATTCGTTTGTTTGAACTGTACGCAAGACGATAACAGAGAACGCTGGCGAGTGTTTCGGCGGGTTAGCAGTCGTTTAAGCCTTACTGGATTTACTCTTTAATCAGCTCCCGTGAACAACACTTCGACTGTCGTACTTATCATAACATTCCTTTGTAAGAAGGAGGTTCTGGAAGGACAACTGGAGCTCTTTTGAAAAAAAACTTCAGAGGTTCTTCTCACCCCATTTACCATCAGCACAAGATCGCGTACATTTCTTAAAGCTTAATCTTCTGTTCTATTTCTTGTGCCATTAATTTCACTAAACTTCTTCGCTCTTTTATCACCAATACTGACGAATTTTTTTATTTCCCCAGAATTGCTTCCCCAGAATTGCCTTCACAGTAAAGGACGGTGCATAATTAGGGAAAATTTGTAAAAAAATAGAGCTGAAAGGTCCCGCGACGAAAGTATGGATGAGTAGATATATTTGTTCAGGAATTCAAACCAGGAAATCTATACTCATACTAGGAGATACACTCTTGTTCTATGCGGATCGGCTTTCCAAGGGGCTGGCTTGATGCGGCGCCAGTCTTTCTTCACAAACCGTGGAAGAGGGCTGGCGACAATGATTGGTGGAAAGTGGGCTAGGGGTAGCGCTGCGCCAACTTCAGCCCTCCCCCCCCACCTCTCCCTCCCTGGTACGCCGTAGCATCCGCAGCGAACAAGTCTGTATCCCAGCTTGCTCTTCATTCTATGGAGAAGTGCGAAATGCAAGGTAAACTTACAACTATGAAACACGCTGTATGTTACTTTTTTATTTAGGTATTTATTCATTTTGCTTATTTACTTATTTTTTACTAATTGTTTTACCTTTCATGATCATCCCGTGCTGCTCATTATAATTGTTATCAATCATTGATTGTTGTGGGGAATTTCAAATGAATGGCAGGTGTTAGTTGCTGGGGGTTGGTCAAATCCTCCCTATTTTTGAACCATTAGATCCTCGCTATTTTTGAACCATTGTGACATCTCAGCACATGACAACGTTTTCAAAAAAACCGATCTTTTTTATTCGTGGGAGAAAAAAACTTTGAATTTATGTTAAATAACACGTTGACAGGTTTAGCAAATAGGCTATTTTACATTGTGATATATGAAGTTTTCTCACGGTTTTCCAATAGTGCAGGTATTTTGCTCTTGCTGGCGGTTTCCCGGGGAACCGAGAATAATGTGGATTAGCGTTTCTCCGGCCTCAGACGTTCATCCCAACAGATGCACCCGATATTGCGCTTTTATTGAAGCATTTGGTTTTTAGCAGTACACAATTCTGATGACTATTCTGCTCGTATTCTTATGTTTCTGTGTTCGTAGGAGGAAATCACCGGGTGCTGCTCACCTGTGTCTTTTGAAAAGGAGCCTATTGGGTCGATTGTTATTCAAAATGGAGATGGGGTGTTGATCGATGCTATTTCAGTCTCACCATCCATTCATCTGCCCTGTATGCATCATAGCTGCTGAATATTAAACGAACATGATATGGTATGAAATAGCTTGCCTATTCCATGTTGAGTTTGGCGTGCCCATACACCTCAACAGCGCTTCATTTTCGACAACTTCGGTCTCGGATTGCTCATTTTCGAAAGTTTCGGTCCTGAAGTTGTGAGCCTTGGATCTGTCGGTGGCCAGAGTGTTATGTTGCTTAAATTCACAGTTTTTACGTAAGCAGCTGGCACCAGTTTTCTCTGCCGGGAAACTTTTGCCCTCGATCTTTGCTCTCATTTCTCTCGACGGAATTGTGTCACATGTTATTCGGAGAAAACTATTTTTTGAACCTAATTTGCACTTTGTTGTTCACCTGCACTGCTTACTTCAATCTCATTCACTACAAATGACTTGCTCACACATTCCTGAAGCGAGCTCTTTTCCGATCCTCTGACTCCAGGGTTCCACCCAGCGCCTTTGTAGAAAATCTCCTGAAGCGGGAGTCAATACGGGCGATGGGGGGCATCCTTCACTTTCGGTGCTTCACTAGTTCCGGTTGAGAAGTCACACTGTGTGAAAGCTGTGAACTCTCATGAAGCTGGAGCAATCTCGTCGAGCCACCATGGTAAAACCTGTCAACCTTTGTAAGTTCATGAACTAGCCCTTAAGATGGGCCGACACGTCGATGAGAAGTGGGGAAAGTGCAAAATGCCCCCTCCCCGTCGCTGAACTGCCCCTCACATCGCTAATTACCTACCTCCTAATGGATACCAACACTTCTCAGTGATCTGGAATCGGTCCTTTTCCTAGTATTTTGAAAGATCGCTTCCTCTTCCAGCTTTAATAGGGAATCCCGAACGACGACCTGCCTTACTCGCACCCGCTTAGACTCATCTCCCTTTGAAGTGTTTCCTCGTTGTGACTGCCCGTTGTCAGCACGCTGTTCCCAACAATTGCTCAGTGCTATGCTCTTCTCGTTTCTCTCTCCTTCTGCTGCCCATTGTCGCGTTTCTTTACACTTTACGCTGTCGTTTTGCTATACGGCTCACTGCGTTTTATAGAGTTATGGCTTCTAGTATATGGTTCCGCACGGCAATCAACTTTCGTTGTTAAGTTCGGGCCATCTAGTCACCATCCAGCTTGCTTGCAGTGCTGGGGTGTTTCCCAGATTTCCATTATTATTACCATTACTATTATTATTATTCCGAACAATAATTTTATTTTCTCAGAGGATTCCCTCTGTTTTCCTTGTCCTCGAGAACGAGAACGCTTAATCCGTTCCAAAAATAATCGAATTATCGAGAGGTATCTGTCACATGCAGTCTCCGACAGGGTACAGCACCGTGATGTGTGAAATGGTGGTGTAGGTACGCCCCCCCCCACCTAAATGAAGGCCTCAGTGCGACCCCCCCCCTCCTCCTTCCCTAACACCTTACTACCAGTTTCCATATTTTCCAGTTTTCCACCACCCAAAAATTTTCCGTCGAGTGGGAGGTGTATAGTACACATGAATCAGGAAAAATCGCGCGAAAAGTCAACAACCGGGAAGCATTTTTTCTCAGCGCAACAAATTTCTCTTAAAGGTAATTTGATTGTTGGTAGAGGGGGTCGACCTTCCCCTCCACTAACAATCAAACACGACCCCCCCCCTCTCCAGCGGAAAAGTACGACCCCCCTATGTGTTTCACACAACGATGCTGTACCCTAGTCTCCGAACCGTTTCCCATATTCTGGATGCGTTGACCAACCGCGAGTTTCTGTGATGGCATGTCGGAACAGCTCCTCATCGTCTTCCTTTGCTCAGCTGGCTAAATAATATTTGTGGACTGGGACACCCTGTTTGGCATAGGACCGTGCGTTATTAGCAGATAATCCTCGCCAACCCGCCCATCCAGCGTCGCGGCGTTCAACACATTTCACTATGAGCGCCATACTTCCGCTCTTGAATTGCATATAGCACTCTCTCCTCAACCTTTCCCATAACTTTGGCAAACATTCGCTTCTTGAAGCCTCTCTATTTGCATCAAATTTGATCAGTTTCACTACGAAATCTGTTAAATTTCCTAATCTCCTCTACAGATTTGGCGATTTCTGATGGTTTACGAAGAGTGTCATTCCCTTAATTGAGCTGGCAGGATATCATTTCAAGTCAGAAACGTCTTGGGAGATGAGCCTCTCTTGGGAGGATGATGCATCAGCATCTCTGATAACACATGTGAATTATCAAAGCATTCTCATTCCTTCTCGTGAGAGAAACGAGCTCTACTGGATTTACTTTGCAGCCCACCATTTTTCTTGTCATAGGGTTTTCATGGTACATCGATGGGGATTGTTTCACGGATGGATCCACATAAGTTGTACGAAATGTGAGTGTGAACATGCCTATAGAACACCAGTCGGCTCGCCCTCTTTCTGTGATACTGCTCAGCTTCGTCGCGCGTACCTTCTTTCACACATTTCTGGACTCAGTCCTCCTGTTCCTGGTGCCACTGCTGCTCCACAACCGAGCCGTGAATTTTTGACTCTCTCTCCGCTTACTTCGATGCATGCTCTGCACCCAATGGGCGTGTCTATCTCACTCCAACAGTTGGGCTCCTGCACATCTCTGCTCACATGCTGACGGTGTCTGGAGTGCTCTGGAACTATTTTACAGACTTTATGTCTGCTCCGCCCAGAGGGGAAGGCTCCGCCCACAACGTGTATGTCCCACATTTTTCAATGGGCTAGCCCTCGCCGACCTTGGTCCGCTGGCCTATAGAACATACCCAAGTGAGACATAGCTTCACGGGTAAAAATATTGCCGAGGGAAAAAGGAAGAACAGGTGAACGCTATAAGGGTCCAGTTGGCCCTGGAACGGGAAATGTGCTTGGGAAGGGAAGAGATGTGATTTGGAGGGAAGTGCTCGCGTTCGCTTGCAAGTGAATGCTGAGATGACCTCACAAAGAATGGACACTCATTAAAAGAAAATGAGTTGCAGCAAATGGCTCTGGCTCATCATCTAAAGGGGTCTCATGTGGTAACGGGTTTTCCAGGGTGCGAGGGCGGGTCCAAGAACACGGTGAGGGGCGGTTGTCGAGTGGCGAGGTTTTCAGTAGAAGCCGCGAAATCATATTAAGAACTTACCGGGTAGGAAGTGGAGGCGATTCTTCCTATTCATTCTCCGGTGCTTCGTACCAAATGCTAATCATCGTTCCTCTGGTATACAAACCAGTTGTAAGACCTCAGTTGTCATTTGTTGCGTCAAATGCTCGTTCTCATTTCCTGACTTCAATTCTTCGCCATGTGCATTCTTCATGTTGTTATTCTTTCAATCCGGAACAACTATGCATCGTCTTACGATTTAAGTGTTGTGTTTTGGCATCATAAAAAAGTCGTGACGCGCTAACAGATGGCAACCAACGCTCACACGAAGCTAAGCATTCTGCCTTCAAAATTTCACGCACTCTTTCTATACGTCTCAGGTCGTGTGATTGCAAACGTTTTTCGCGGGGTCGTACTACAGACAGGGCGTCGCACGTTGGGATCTCTGCTAGGGGGTCGCATTTTACCACTGGAGGGAGGGAATCGTACTTGTCACTGTTCTAAGATGCCTAATTTATTGAATTTTAGCAGGTTTTTTTCTGTTTCGGAAGCTGTTCTATACCCACCACCGCCCGCCACCGTTCTCACACCCTCCTACCCGCGAAATCAGTGAGACGCGGTAGGTGTGGCTGCGTACTTCAACTAATAGGGCTGTGTTGTGCTTTTGGTGCATATTTAATTTTGACACAACTGTTGGTGTCGAAATTAAAATATGCACCAAAAGCACAACCAGATAAGGAGTGGACTACCCTGATAATGAGTGTACTACCCTCAGCACAATGATGTGCTCTGATTACAGTCTGGCCACCCAACCAAAATTCCTCTGAGGTGGGTCATTGGATGCAATGGTTGCAAAGAAAAGAAAACAAAACAATCTCGAACATCGGCTGATCCCGAAACCACAGACTAGGCCCAGTCGTTTTGTTCAGAGGCTAACAAAAGGGTTTCATGGCCGATCATTTTCGAGAGCATGTGGGAAACGCGTTGTTCCAATCAATTTTCGATAATTATCTCTTCTGCATGCCACATTTTTCTTATTTTAACCTTTGCCGCTCATTTTATCGCCTACATTATATGCTGATTTGCTTCGAAGAGTTCCACTAGCCGTATTTTTCTTAAAAATGATGCTATAAATGCAATTCTCATCTCTGCTCAGAATTCTTTCTGATTTTTTTTATTTTAACTTTTTCTTTCTTGTCGCTCCGTTTCCTGTCGCTATGTTCAGTTGGTGGGTGTAATTATTCCTCGCATTCGGATTAGCTTGTTGTCGTTCCGGGGACTGTATTTGTTGATAGGCCTACATCTCATGTCGTTCTATTAATTGCCATTGCTTTTCAGGTAAGCCAAAATGGAGGAAGCGAAGAACATGGCGTTGCTGTTCTTTATGGATCATCTGATGCAGAAGAACGGTCGACGAACGATTCACGATCTGAGCTGTCAATTTGGTGCTCGCGGGTTAGTGAGAGTAAAAAAAATGGTGACTGATGAAAAAATTTTGTTCAGCCAGAAACCACTATTAATCTCCTCTTTTTTTGTATGTTTCAAATATCAACATATTTTTGGCTGATTTTCGACGTCTCCCTAAACGAAATTCTATATGCTAAGGAAACAGTTCAAAGATCTTCTCTGTAAAAAAGCGTTACTTTTCTTCTCCAAACATACTCATCATTGTTATGGAATCTACATCGGGGTAAGGTTTTCACGTGGAAGAGCCTCCTCCCCCAATCCCCCCCCGCCCCCCACCTCTCCACCCTTGTCTGAGACTATTCGTGATAGCTCCACTATTCTATACTTGATCGCATGCCCGCTCAAGGTACGCAGCTGGAGTGGGGAACTGGCGGAGGTAGTGCAGCCTCCTCGCTCCTCCCTTATCTCAGGAGACCTCCCAGAACATACCTACCATGCTACCGAGTCTTTCCAAAATACTGCCGTCGAGCGGGATATAGAAGTGAGAGAAATTAACCCAAATACGACCCCTCCCGTGCAGACAAGCAGTTACCCCAACGATGGAGTTCGCACAACGATGATTTGCGGCGTAGCCCTTCCCCTCATGCTTTTCCTCACCATTCTGGAGTAGGAGCATGATGAAGAAGAGGGTTGGAGTCTTGAGGAAATTTTCACGTTCCTGTAAATAAACGAAATCACTTAAAGCACCGAGTGCATGTGCGCTGTTATCTTACTGTACTACTGTGTTGTTGGAAGTTGAGTCAGATCTACAGCTAAACTACTTATCATGAAGCGGTGTGTATTTTGAGAGATGCGGACGTCTCACCTCAGAAGAAATAAAACGAGTGTTCCTTGTGGGATACTTCGTCCAGTGGGAAGCTGATTCAAAAGGATCCGTTCTTGTGGAACATCCACAATCAGCGGCTGCGGCATTGAACATAGCAGCTACACAGGAAAGGTTCTGAGCTTGTTGGTTCCTTCCTCTCCTCACTGAAAGGGTGTTCTTAACTGAAAATAGCGTCTCTCAACGCATCAGAAGCAACCGGTACGCCAATATGATTGCCAGTCGAAAATGAGAGTGATGCTGGCCAGTGAAGAAAAAGTAAGAGAAAGTGTCGAAAGTGCGAGAAAGGCCTCATCGCCTGTCAGTCCGGACAGCGGATAAGCCTGCTATTACCATCAAGGAGGTCGTTTAGGAGAGTTTAGTTTAGTTTAATTTATGGACGACAGTTGGCATCATGCTAACACCTCGCTTCAATCAATGCAGCAGCAGCTGCCATCACTAAATGACCACAATGAACATCGTTGTATATTAGCGTAGCATGTGGAAGAATCCGTCAGGGTCAACCATCTAGGTCCATGAGGTTAAGGGGTAAGTCTTCGCCATTGATCAATCCCTTTGTAGGTTGCGGAACGCTTCTCCTTCCATTCAGGATTGCAGTGGATTATTGAATGCTATATGGCCAATAAAATGACTTGCGGGGGCCGAATCTGGTACCAATTTACCGCCACCTGAGGGTAAAAGGATTGCTTGGCCTGAGCGTGAGTCGACTCGGAATTTCAACCCAGGACCGCGCGAGTGGTAAGCGCGCGTGATAGTTATGGCTCTCGAAAAAACCGAAACAATCATTGAAAACTCTTGGAGCATAATCGTTTCAAAACGATACTTTCCCAATTTGTTACATCCCAATGCATTTCTTTTCAGTTTCTCAGAAGAGATGCGAAATGCGGTGGGCACCACCCAGGAAGGCCTTACCGAGTTTCTTCAGCAGCACCCATCCCTCTTTACTTTGGAGGGAGATCAGGTAGGGATCCTGTACTTGTTAACTTCGAGGCGTTCCATTTGCCAGCATTTGAATCACCATGAACTCCTCTCCAAAACTGAAGTTTGTCAACATAGGTGATTCTGAATGGCTTCGGCGACATCACCGCGAAAAATAATCCGCTTCTGCAATCGGCATCAAGAAATCGTGACTACGAAAAGGAAGCCGTGGAGTTTTTCGTGATGAAGCTCACTAAATTTGGACCCGAATTGCAGGTACTGTAAATCTACAGTAGTTGTTCGTTATTGACCGTCTCAGTGCTCACAACCCTGAACAGCCCTGTAAGCAAGCAAAAGCATATATTACTGCGCATGAATAATCAGCATACTGCGAGGAACTCTCCCACCATACAGAGAGAGAATTCTTTCGTATTTAACCAATCCTCGAATAGTTGAGAGGGAAGGATAATTTGTTTTTTTTTCTGGGGTGGTTTTGTGGAGGGTGAGCACCCCAACAGATTCACTGGGAAATGGTCTGATTGCTGGATGCGAAAGGGGAAATAAACAGTGTTTCGGGAAAGCGGACATGTTACGACTCTGAGGTTCGGTTGCTATGGTCGTTTAATAATCACTCTGTCTTTATATAGATCAAATCGTTGTTGGGACATCGTTCACAAGCCGCGCCAGAGGTCCGCCTTGTCTCTGGACGTCATCTGAAGGAGTTCTGCGAGTTCTTGCAGTCGCAAACGGAGCACTTCGTCGTAGAGGGCGACCGTGTACGCCTAAAGGTAACCGTTTACCTCATTCTGTCGAATTCGAATGACTGACAAAAACTCAGAACAGATATCTCATTAGTTCCATCTCATTTATGGATTGAAATGCTCCTCGAAACCGTCGTCACTTCTCCGAACTAGATGAATTTTTCTGGTTCATTGGTCATTATGTAAGTTTGCTAACATATGCATGTGTTTCAGAACATGCCCGAACCAGACGATAATGCCATCGAACTGGACGACGAGGGTAAGCCTCTGGCAGGTGTGAAAGCCAAGCAGGCGGCTGTGGAGTACTTGAAAAGCGTGCTTGAACAGGTATGATATGAGATTATCTCGAAGCAGAATGTGAAACGAGTAAGTACTCCATTGGGTTGAGTGGCATGGTAGGATGGCATGAGGACGACATGGTTGTTGCTTTTGTCGATAAATGAGCACTAATCATGGCCGAAGAATGAGATTCTCATTCACTAAGCTGAACACCTGATCTCCAACAAAGTTCTCCTTTCTTAGTTCATTCTCCTGACTCTTTTCAATGCCGCAGCTACAGCTCGTCATTTTCTGCGAACCTATGCTAACAAACCCTGCTTCTCTTGCATTAGGACACTTCGGCGTGCAGAGTACAGTATCGTGGTGGGATACACTTAGGGGGGGTCGTACTTTTCAGCTGGGGAGGGGGTCGTATTTGATTGTTGTTGGGAGAGATAGGGGTCGTATGTGTCTCTGAGAGAAAACTGCCCCCGTTCCCTCCCCCACCGCTTGACGGAAAATTCTTGGGTGAAAAACTGGAAAATGTGGGAAACTGATAGGTAGGTAGGAGGTAGGTAGGTAGTGTTGGGGAAGGGGGTGGGGATCGTATTAGCACCCTCCGTCGAAGGGGAGAGGTCGTACCTACACCACCATTTCACACATCACGATGCGTACCCTGTCGGCGGGTAATGCTGTAAGCACCCCCCCCCATCACACTTCCCCCCACCCCCTCCCTTTACACTTTCCGCCTTTCGGTATTAGTATAAGCATACGCCTAGGATCAACCATCAGCGCTCGCGAAACCGCATTTCCTGAATTTTATAGTCTGGACTGGACTGGATATTGATTTTATAGTCTGGACTGGAATGGATATTGTAGCATACCTGGCACCGAAAAAGAATCTAAACTAGTCAAATATGATTGAGAATAACTTCTCTATAACAGAGATTTCCACCTCTTTCCCTTTTTAGATGACAAGCTGCGTGCACGAAGTGGCTCACACCCTACTGAGCTCGAGCTGACTTTGCCACTTTGCCACTCTTTTCAGAGCGTTTTGTAGTGGTTTAATTTCTTTCGCCACTTCTTCGAAATAGTCGCACCAGTACTAGTGCAGTACACCGACGAGTCACTCAACGTGATCCCAAAACGATGAATCAGTAAACTGAAGATCTGACTGAACGAGGTTTCACGGAGTGCCCAAATGTTTTCATTTAGAACGAGGACCAGCCAATTCCCCTGGATGTGTTCTATCAGCGATTTTGCCAGCGATTTTCACATTCGATTCGTCAAGACGTTGCGACGAATCCGAAAGAGCTGCTGCAATTCCTCAAGCTCAATCGCGGACTATTCTTCATCAGAAGTAATAAGGTAAGAGAATATTATGTTGCTGGACTATTTTTTGGAGATTTTCTTGATAATCTGCTTGTTTAGCAGCAGTAATGAGGAGTATTTGTTGAGGAGTACTCGTGAGTTCTGCGATGCAACAATACAATTCAATTTCAGGTGACCCTGGTAAAAAATCGTCCATCGGAAGATGGCAGTGAGAACGGCTCGGATGAAGGTGATCTGGAAAGTAACAACAACAGCGTGTTCCCTCTGGACCAAAATGCTCTGGCACGGATTCACTTTGTGAAAGCCTTGAAACCAGCTCAGGTAAAGTATTCATTAGAATTATGGTAAACGCAAGGTGCGCTACAATGTGACGAAACTGGATGGCTTAAACAATGAAACATTCAAGCGACACAGAAAAAAAACAAAGGCGAATTCTCACACAAATACCAGTTGGAAACTCTCCAGACTTTGATGTTTAGGAAATCCTCAATGCCTATCAGAGTGACTGGAGCCATTTTGCTCCAGTCACTGCCACCAGACCTCACATATGAGTGACTGACCTCCAACAGGTCTTGCTCCTTGAAGGCACTTGGCACGATAAATCCCTAGAAGAGGAGGGTTGATACGCCTGGCGGGACGGAATTCCGCGCCCCTGAGCAGGCGCTGCGTAGCACTTTTCCGAGGAAGGGTCCCTTATAAGGCTCTATGAAGCTGCAACATAGCGACCCGGACGCCCACCGCGTCCGCTTGCCTACAAATACATATGTGCAGCTGTACCTACCGTAGCGGTTATTGGCAAGATGCCTACGGGAAACTCGTCCGAAATTGCTTTTGAGTCATAAGAACGAAGGCTTTTCTTCGCAGGTTTTTGACCGTTTCACTTCGTTTTTTCGCCATTTTCCCCACTATATAGGCCTGCTAGCATTTTAGGCCGAGTACCAAAGTATCGTACCAACTGCCTTTAAAGCCGCTTATCGCGATAAGCCGTGGACCAATGCATAGGCAGTGGGCTGAAAAACGAAAGTGTAGAAGCCAGTTGACATGGCTAAGAAGAAAAAAGCTGGAGAAACCATCGAAACGCCTCATATAGGGTTCTCCTTGTTTCAAGCGTAAGGCGAAGGTTCTTCACGATTTCTGCTGAGAGACCAGACCTCGGCAACGAAGGAGCATGCAAACGAGCAGAGCGCAGACCAGGCCAGATCGCTGGCGCTTTGATGAAGGCACTGGATCATGTGTCCGAACACCTCTACCTTAGTACTTTCTGGCGCGAAACTTTTTCAGAAATATAATTCCCATTTCTCTAGTTTTCATGTCTTTTTTGTTCCTGTCCGTGGAATGGTTTGTACGCCGATATCATCTTCGATGCAAGAGCGCAGATAGGCAGAAACATGTATTTACAACAGTCCGCAACTTCAGCCCCTCTCCAATTACCTTTGGTCCATTTCTTTAGTACTGTAAGCTAAGCAAATATGGTCACCATTTATAGCTCGACGACCTTTGAACAGTTCCGATTTTAGGAGCTCGTGGAACGACTGCTACAAGATATCCACAATCAAGAACGCAAAATTGTTGGTCTCGACTTCAAGACGGTCACTGTGGGAATCGACGGCGAGCTCTTCCTTTCCTTATGTGAGTTTATCGGGGTCCCTCCTTGGGAATCGAATCGCCTCCATCGTTCTGCCTTTCCTCACTGCGTTTGTTCTCCATAGCTCCCTGAAAATGGAGTGACAGGAGTTCGGAGCGGGTAAATTCATCTGACCTTCATAGTATTGAGTATAATTGCCTGACACTTTCTGGGTGATAATTTAGCTCATTCTAGACGATCTCCTTATTACGCGCTTGATCACAGTGTATTCCCTGTTCCCACCAATGCGATTATGTAGCCATCCCATTAAATGGCAAATTTTGGGCATGAGCGCTCAGAAGTACTTCAGAAGTTTCTCATTAGAGCTGCCTTTGGTTTAGCCTGCAGAATCCTACAATATATAATTCACCAAGTTTGTTTGTTGGTGTGAATATATGCGCTTGAGCGGAAGTCACAGCAAGCTTACCAATTAACATTAGCGGGTTGGCGCCAAGGAGCTGTTTATGGAGCTGGAAGTGGTGATATAAAGCGCTAGTTGCTGATGGGGGCTGATAAGAGGCTTTGGAGGCAGACGTTGCCAAATGCATGACGCACTTTCCACTAACATTGGAGTGTAACTCCAGGAGTGATAGTAGGGATGAGTCACGGGTAGTAGGTAAGAGAAAGTGATAGTAAATGATAGGATATGATCGGAGTTATAAAGGCGCTAAAATTGAGTTCGCCGCGCGTTTTGAGGTCATAACACATTGATACAGGTTGTCATCATGAAAATGGTGGTGGATTATAGGATAGTGACACTGGAGACAGTGGTTACTACCGATTGGGATTGATGAATGCTAATCTCCGATGCACTTCTCTACAACTCTTACTACTGACCTGTAACTGCAGTTCAGGTTTCATAGGCTAAAGGCTCAGTGAGAGAACACTCTCCCTTCTCCGATCTGTGGAAACGGAGCTTATCTGACAGATTAAGTGCGAGGTTAGATAATGAATGATTTCTGCCCATTAATTGATAAGTGCGGATAACAAGTATCAACTACTAGTTCGACTGGCAGCCTACAAGTTTTCTTCAGTTTTTTTTTCTGGCGTTTTTCTTCAAATTCACAAGAGTTCCCTCCATGTTTGCATGAAACAGCTGGGTATCTCTTCCTATTATCACAAGAATGCTGAGTTGTGGGCAAAAGTCGTGCCCCAGGCGGGAGTCGAACCCGCACCTCACGCTTTCCGGGCGAGTACGCCACCAGGGCCGCTTTTACCCTCTCAGCTTAACGGCTTATGCCGTAGCCTATCAGCACTCACACATTTGACTTTTGGGGAGCCGGTCAACCTCAGCCCTGGTGGCGTAACGGATAGCGCACTCGCCCGGAAAAGCGTGAGGTGCGGGTTCCGACAAGCTGGGAGGGTAAAAGGGTAGATGCCCTTTTGTTGCTCTCAGCTTGTTGAACCCGCACTTCACGCTTTCCGGACGTGAGGTGCGGGTTCAACAAGCTCGCCTGGGGCGCGACTTTTGTCCACAACTCAGCATTCTTGTGATAACATTCGGAGCGCGTACTGCGGTGTTAAACCATTTACCATAACAGAACAGCTTCAAAAATCTCTTCCTAGTTTGTTTTATACGAGTATATGGCGCACCCTAGGGTGTAATTCAATAAAAATAATTAAGCGCAGAGCGTTTTAGGGTGCTGTGCTTGCCACTCAGTCGCAGAGGTGTGGTGTCTCGAAAATCTGTTTCGATCTTGGCTTCTAGCGATGTATCTCATGAAAGTGGGGAGCTGAGAGATATACTCGAAAGCGACAAGATCACAAAGGTGAGATCTCATTGCCTTTTTGCTGAGTTTACACTGGTGATTCCAGGGGTTCTTCTGAGCTCAAATGGTCGCCGAAGTTTGCTGCAGATTTCTGAGAAAGTTTTTGTAATTCTTCCTGTGAGAACAACTTTACGGGAAGGGAGGGGGATTCTTCATGCCTCTTGCACTATAAATGCCTTCGTCGCGCGCCATTTTATGCATTTTTCTTGTTCATTTTATCACAATTGAAGCTGGATCGGTACCAGAATCTCTTGGTAGTGCTTCAAGGAACCAAAGTGCGGATGCAAGAGCCTCTCAAATAGCCAAAAAGATCAATCAATCATGGGCCGAAGAACAGTCATGTCTATGTGGAAGAGGTCTTGAACAACCAGTGCTGTCTTTTGTTAAAACCGAAACGAAAAGGAAACAAAGATTTCCTATATCTATCTTTGAAAGATATGGAAATTTACTCACTAGTCCAACGAGGCGGAGTGATGTAGTACCAAGTGAAACTCTTACCACGTTAGCAGTCTCGGGATAGAATCATCCCTGGTTGTTTCCCGCATGGACCAACCAAGACTTCTTTTCTTCGGAGCGTAACTCGATGAATTGCCATCAGATCAGTCAATCAATCAGTCTGGGAGGGAAGGAACACGGGCTTGTTCATTGACCTCTCCGCAACTCCTTGTATAGACCCATTGTTATGTTCAGTAAAGGACAAGGGTTTCTCGCAAATTTAACGTTACGAATGCGTGCCGCCTCCTCCAAAAGGTTGTTTCTTTCAGTGGCGGAGGCTTTATCCTTTTACCTCAAGCCACTAACTTTTGACGTGAGAGAGTCTGACTTTTGAGACGGTAGAAAAGAACAGATAGTAGTGCTTTTACTGATAAAAACGAGTTCAATTTTAGGTGATTCACGACGCCAGACGTGTCGGATCTCTATTAGCACACAAGTACGCTGTACATATGGTTAATGTTTTCGATACCCAAGTAAGTCTCTCGAAAATGTTCCACGGAAAATAGTGATTCTGATGTTCATTGTTCAGGTAGCGCATTCCGTCCTGCAACATGAAAAGTTCGGCAAACCGCTTCATGACCTTCGTTCCATATCTTTTGTCAACCTCCAACGCGTCTACTACCCACAGTCAATCATGCTTAGTGATGTAACACCACGAAAGCTCAGTCAGTCACCTAAGTGAGTCTGTTTTTCTGTGCGGATAATGTTTGCTTTTCATCAAAATAGTTGCTGATCAATTATGAAACAGTAGCTGATAAGTAATTCCTCAATGAAGGAAAAAAGAAACAAGAGCCCTCAAGAACACCATAAACAAAATCGCGCCCTGACAGTCACACCTCCCTGCGGTCTCTGTGCAAGCCCTGGCTCACAAATCACTTTGTCACATCTCCCAGTAGTGGATATCATCGAATGCGAAAAAAAAAAACAAAAAACAACAGAAACATAGAGGAAAACTTTTGAAAAGAAAAGGAAACATTTAAAAAGCCGGCGTCCGAACTTAGGGTTACGATAGCGAGCAGTTCTAGTGTAGTGAAGGTGCGTCGAGCTTTTGCACCACAGAAATTGCATCATTCGTGATTTTTTTACGCGTTTTACCTTACGAGATGGGTTGCTGTTGACTGTACGTTGCTCCCAGTGAATAAAATGTGATGAAGGAGAGCAGAATTATTTACGAGCACGAGCGCGGTCAGCAAAAAACACATGCACTTCCGATTAATGATTGCCGTCCTAACAAGGAACAACTGAGCGGCTCTCCGTCAGCGGGCAGCTAGCTAGTGCGCTGAGCAGGCGAACTAGAACTTTGAGCGGTTCTAGCTCGCTCCTCGCTCGCTGAGGAGTCGCGAGAGTGAGATAGTATCTAGCTTGGGGGCTGAACCTACCTGCCCAAGGAAGAACCATGTACTACTTGAGCGCGGGGGGGGGGGCTGTCTTCAAGCGAATGAAACCTGTAGTGGTGTTTCTCAGAAATCGGGAACCTTTACGAGTATGCCTTTGCTACCTGCTGAGAAAGAATAGAATATATAAAGGTTCGGTAGTGGACGAAAGTTCATTTGTAGGCATAGGCCATTTCGAGCAAACTCCTTGTCGTTCTGTGGGTGTGCCCATGTGTATCCACACCTTCCCAAGCTCGCACTCCCGTAACTATGCCTCAATTCGAAAATAGATACACTCCACATCCCCGAGAAGCGGTAGGTGTGGCCTAAGGGATATTTCTTCAAAACAAGTGTCATTTTCTCTTGTATTCGCGAAAACATGATTGCAATGGTCCCGAAGTGAGAACATCCCAGTCAAACCCATGTGGGGCGCCACCGGATGAACTATGTGCTACGCCCAGTCATGGATCCGAGAAATCCGCCGAACGATTGAATGCGAGGTAGATCCGTTACAATGTACAATGTAGGCAGACCCACTGCTCTAGAAGTGAACCGTGAACTTCCGCCGCTAGAAAGGAAAGTGGGTTGAAATGAGCGATGTGGCTTATAGGTGTGGTTGTAATAAAGGGATGTTCTTTGAAGACAGCCCTGCGCTCAAGTAGTACATGGTCGTCCTTCTTTGTGCAGGTAATTCAGCCTCCAATCTAGATACTTTCCCACTCTCGCGACTCTACAGTGAGCGAGGAGCGAGCTACAGCCGCTCAAAGTTCTAACTAACGCCCGCCAAGTTGAACCGCCCACTTGCTAGATGCCCTGTGACGGAGGGCCGCTCAGTTGTACTTTGTTGGGACGGCATGTGGGATGGCATTAATCGGAACTGCATGTACTTTTGCCTGACCCGCGCTTCGACTCTCGTGCCCATAAATAATTCTGCTCTCCTTTATTACATTTTTTTCATTGGGAGCAGTCAACTGCAACCCATCTCGCAAGAGGTAAAACGCGTGGAAAACACGTGAGTGATGCAATTTTTGTGGTGCAGAAGCTCGACATGCACTGAGAGCTGCACACTGCACGTAACCCCAAATTCGGACGCCAGGTTTTTGAATTTTTCTTTTTTCAAGTGTTTTTCGTTCGTGTCTTTGTTGTTTTTCATATTCTTTTCTTTGAAATGGATGTTGTCCACTACTGGGAAATGCGATAAAGCGATTTGTGAGCCAAGGGTTGCCACGGACCGCAGGACGGTTGCTGGACTGTAAGGAGAATATTGGTTTTGTTTTCATTGGTCTTTCTTTTTTCGGGAATTACTTATCATCTACTGTTTCACAATTGATCAGCAATTATCCTTGACACTTATCGCGGGAGCTATCTTTACTCCGTCACTAAGCGATATATGCGTCACACTTTGCACCCACCAACTTTGCCCCGGTTCCGCATTCAAGTAGTTGCACGCGGCTGCTATCGTGTGCTACGTACGTTCATCTGCATCAACAAGTAGTGCGCCATTGTGATGGCTCAGGCTTAAATGGCTAGCCATGCAGCTGTTGCATGTGTACCATAATTGAGTGGTGGGCGGAGACATAAAGTGCACCTAGCTGTCACGGTCTTTCAAGTGCTTTTTCGCGCACTTCTAAGTAGTGTTTCCTTCTGGTACTCCTCTTACAAATATGCGGATCTAGCTATTTCACGCTCCGAGTATTCACCTCGCAGATATTTGTAGCGGTAGGGGTTGTAAATGTCCGCGTCGGACCTGCTTTTCAAGAAAGCGTGTCTATTAACTCGTGAACTCTCTTTCTGATTTTGGCCTCTTTATTGTGACTAGAATTCTGTTGAGAATCAACTTTTTTTTCGGAAGAGTATGCTTATATAAAACTGGAGGCGGAGGTGGTGTAGTGACAAGTGGCGCGCTTACCACTCGCGCGGTCCTGGGTTCGAATCCCAGGTCGACACCCGCCCAGGCCAACCAAGCCTTCTACCCTCCGGGGACGGTAAATTGGTACCAGATTCGTCTGGGAGGATAAAACACTGACTTGTACATCGGCTGGCCACCGCAAGTCATTGTATAGGCCACATCGCATTCAATAAGCCACTACGATTCTGAATGGAAGTAGAATGCGTGCCGCATCCCACAAAGGGATTGATTAACGGCGAAGACTTTATCCTTTTATCCTTTATATAAAACTGATCGAATGCTTACAAGTAATTTCAATTTCAGTTGGGGAATTCGCCCAATGAGTGACGAGCTATTGTTGTCCTCTGTTGAAGAAGCACACTGTCTCTTATCTGCACTTCACCAAACCCTTTCAAACCTTATTCCTGTTCACTTGCGAGGCCTTTTCGAAGACAAGTGCATTGAGGTAATACCCTAGTTCTTTCTTGTGGAATGTGAAGTTTTCATGAATATGCGTGAATTGCAGGTGCTCCTAGCCAGTCCTACTCGCCCACCGCCCCTCTCGTTCAATCCCGGAAGCCCATATCGCGTTTCCACGCGTGGCCGTGCTCAACCTGTCTCGTACGCGCAACCCGGCTACGGAGATCGTGCAGCACCTGCATCATATGGTACTCCAAACTCAGCTCGTCGTATGGCCGACGCGTGTACGCAGACTTTCTCAACGGGCGATATTCAAGTGCTCAACGTATTCTACGAGTGATATTATTGTAGTCCGTTGACAGTTCGTGCTTCAGAAAATCCCTTCTTAACAGTCATTGTTGTAGTCACGTGTGAGTATGACCGTGACTACGAAAAACCTAAGAATCTATTTGAAATATATTTGAAAGGCAACTAACTAGAATCGCTATTGCATCCTTTTCCTATTTTCATTGATTGTAATTATATTTTTCCTCACTCTTTGCTTACCAGTTTCACAAGTTCTATGTCTATGGTTAGATATTAGTAGCTTACGCGTGATTGTTGGGAATTCTGAGAGAATACACCGCTAAATTTATTAATAGTCTTTATTGTTCCAATTTCATACCCGAAAACTTACTTCATTACAACCAAAAATGGCTCAGTGCAAATTCTATGCTTCTCTCATCCATCCTGTTTTGATTTCTTCATTCTATCATTGTACAGAAAAGGGAGAGCTTTGACGTTGTGATCGTTTTGGCCTTATGAATAATCATTTATTTTGTTGTCTTGTTGTTTGGAAGGACTCAATATAACGGTTACAAGTGTGGTACTAACAGGTGTGGATAATTTTTTTGAATAATGGAGTGGGAGTACCCGACAGACAAATTAGAGAAAGATTTAAAGCTTAGGAGAGAGTAGGGAGGAAGTCATATGGAGCGCAGAAGAAAGTTCGGACTTGCTGGGCGACGGACGTGGTCCTTAACAGACTCCTGTCATAGCTTAAAAAGGCAGGGTGATTAGGTTAGCTTTGGTGTTTGTCTACCCCTGTACTGGGAGAAACTTCGTGGTGCTATAGGAGGATGTGTGTTGTTGACGTATTGTGAGAGTGAGCAAAACTTTCTCCCCGGCCGGGAATTGAACCCGGGTCTCGCATGTGACGCGGGATACTTCACATATACTTACGAGGGACCGTGCGTCAGTTTGCAAGAACTTCGTGCTTCTGTGTCGTTGCTCGACCTGTAACTGAAAGAAAACGTCGGAGTGTAGAACGAAAATATGTGTCAATGTGAACGAGTTATTGTCAGAAAGCAAAATTTCATCCCGGTCGGGAACTGAACCCCGGTCACCGCAGACATTCACCACTATATAGTACGAGGACCTGACTGTGAAGAATTAGTGGGTGGTCTTGATGTTGACCTCACCTTATCACTTGGTGAGAATGGTAGGTGATGCCGCAAGAAATATGCAGTTTTATTTAATGTAGAGAGCAAAATTCTCCCCTCGGCGGGAATTGAAACGGGTCTCGCTATTGACATGCGCGGATCTAACTATACTACGGAGGAGCCTGATGGCGTGAGGAAATCCTGTGTGTCTTTCTGTCATTTCTTGAGTTTGCTCACCCTGTATGTGTACTTAATGAGGCAAGGCCGAGTAATTCTGCTGCCGTCCGGTGTGGAAGGAGAGAGCTTGAAATATGAAAAAAAGCGTGAGGATGAAAAAGAAGCAAATTGCAAAAAACGAGAAGTGGAAATCCTGTTTATTGAGTTACAGCTGGTAAATTCGACGCCAGCGCTTCAGGACAATCCAGTTGCTATGAACTGTGTTGATATCAGCGGTCAACTTGAGATTGCAGAAAGAAGCGATTGATCACTTGCTGGCGTGTAGAGCATAGTAAGTGGACTTAGAACCTACGGAGGAAAGCCAGTCGACGTTGTCTTTTGCGTTCCAGCGCGGATGAGTTTCCAGTTGGGTAACTTCGAGCCATTTCCTATTACCACGCAGGTTACCTCAGAAGATATCTGTGAACTGTACGGTACAGCCGCATTAGCCGACTGCGTCCGAGCAACACCCGTAACCACCCACAGAAGACTTGTCCTTCAAGAACATGGGCAGGAGTTTCTAAGGTCTAGGTCATAATTGAATGTGAGGGCTGGGTTTTTTAAGGGGACAACGCAAAACATGTTTTGGCTGCTCCAATATTAAGAGCCCACCAACCCAACCAGATCCCAACAGTCTGCTCTTCGGGAACGGCCACGGTTCAGGGATAGACCGCCCTACTAGTCCTCCCCCACGACTAATCGGTGGTTCAAGGGTCCCGCTTAGGCACCAGCTGACCACCACTGTCTCACAGCTCTCCCGGCTATATTGCCTTCCCACACGGTATGGCCACCGTTCCCCGGGACTAACCGGGCCTAAGCCCGTGGCAGGCTGCAGCGGACGGCAGCCCTGTCGGGTATATCCCCGTGATGGGTCCGACCTACTCTATGTACCCTGGGGGTGGCGCCTTGGACCCCCGAGTCGGCCGGCCCCTGTCACCTTTACAGCCTGCCGTAACCGTTCTAGTTACATGCCTACCTAGCCCACCTGTACCCTGAGGCATGTAACAGCCAAAAGACAGAAACGTAACAATCAACATCCTACACTTACAACCAACCGAACCTCCCAAGCCCTGCGAGCACCTTGTGGGCCCAGCTGCCTGGTCGCTCCCAAGTCCCACTTACCGTAAACACTACAACATACATAAACTTCATATTTATTGACTCACGTGCTAGCGGTAACCATTTTCCAATCTGTCCACATATCCTGCCGTAGCTGGACTGACCATCCATCTTCCATGTCCAGCGATCCTAGCGTTAATGGCGCCCTGCGGCTACAAGCTACAATACGTAGCCGGCCGTGCCCTCGGGTCTAAAGAGAGAGCTCCGCCAGACGGAGCGGTGTGCTCGATCGCACCGCTGAGCAGAGTGCAAGCACCTCTACCAGCCGTCCGGCTTCATGGCGGCAGAGCGGGATGCCCGGCGGTTCCCTCCTCCTGGAGGGAGGGAAGCAACGCCGACTGCTCCTGGCAGCCCTTTAATAGGCTTCACTGGAGGTGGAGCAATGACGCGCCTGCAGCTCTTGCAGCTTTTGCTTGTGTAGCGCGCTAGGCCCAGGCTCACGGCACCCCAGCAACCGTTGCCGCGATCCGCGACAGGAACTATGCACCGCCTTCCTGTAATAACCAATACATTTTTTTCTAAGAACAGCTCAAATGCGAGTAGGCAATAAATATCCAGATGTATCTGCTGTATTTTGATTGTCTTCCTCTTCCTCACAATCAGTCACGGTCATTTTTAGTTGGTTCGTCGTCGGAAACGGTAGGTTTTATACTATACAGCACCGGTGTAAAATATGAGCACTCACTCAGGGAGATATTCTTTGCTGCTTCGATACCCTGAGACGCCGGCCTCCTTGTTCTGAGCTTA
>MU914152.1:0-13823 GCA_036418165.1 Cooperia oncophora | reverse complement strand
TGAAAAAAATTCCCCGATTGCTGACTTTTGCGGTTTTTCCCGTTTCACACGTGCCATCTATCCCCACCACTCCCTTCCCGATGGCTCGGTGGGGGACTGGAAATTTTTCTGGGAAACTGCAAAAACGTAGTAGGTAGTGGAAAAATCAAGGGAAATGCTATGAAGGATGGGGAAAGGAGCGAGAAATTGGGGGGGGGGGGTATTTGCAAAAATTTTCACGGCGACAGGACGTGCCTTGACAGCTTATAACCACTACGCATCTAAAGATTACCTATATGATATACCTACAGATTTTCTTTGAAAATCCCTTACTCATACCCCTCCAAAGCCAAAAATAGCGAAAAAGTGGGCTTTTTACAGAAATGGTGTGATGACGTAGCGACCAAATTTCTTTATGCTACAAAATTTCTTCAAAAATCTTTAGGTACTAAATATTATACTGACAATTTTTCCAGAGTATATTTATTCTATATCAGAAAATAATAATAAGGAGTACGCTTGCCTAAATTGACAGAACTGGATGTTGACAAGGTTTTGCGGTAGGGTTTATGTAAATATTTAGATGTCGGAAGCACGGGTCTCTTAGCACAGTAGCACAGTTTCTTCCCAAATTAGCTACAGGAAACAAATAACTGACCACCTTTCTGCTATATTTCAAGAGGTTATAGCCCATGAACCAAAAATTAAAACGCAAACGCTGCACGGTTGTCAAGAGCAGTAACCGTATGGCAAATGCACTAGCAACACGACAAAATATACTACACAACATAGCGAAGATGTATGGATGTGTGTGTATGAATGAATGAATGCGCGTGCAATTTGCGTCCAGCCCCCCAACAGCAGCCGACGAGAGTCGAGAGTGTACAGTTGGTGAGGAGGTCCGAGACGAACAGATAAAGTGGCGAGAGAGTGAGGCGCAGACAAGCAGAGTGTACGAGGCGAGTGACCAGTACACATGGAGTTTGACTTTCGCTCGTGCACGCGACGAAGGCTATTTGATGTTATTGCTGGCTGAACGGGTACCAGTGGTACTTGACTCAAGGGGCTCAACCACACCCCATCGAATCGGGGTTTTCACACACAGGTAAGAAAAAACGGGGAAATACACAGAGGCTAAGCTGAAATAGCGCAAATTTTCATTGGCTAAGGGTTTGAAAACCCCGGTTAGAGCGAGAATCTTCTCATGCTAGAATGCACTCTGACCGCACAAGGTGCCAAACTGTAGTTCTCTTCGTATACTCAGTGAGGCGCAAGTCTGCTTGAGGAGGGGGGGGGGGGGCAAAAAATAACTCCCTAAGCTAAACTGGCATCGCCGTACGCAGTTTTAGCCGTAGTTTTTGCCCAACTCTGGGGTGTAGGGGGGGAAGGAGGAGGCGAGGAGGCTTCAGATGGATGAACCAACGCCTTGCTCTGCAAAAAAAAGAGTTCACTGTATTGTTTACATTTTGGCACGAGGAGTCTTTATAATTGCTCCTATCGAACTGCTCTTCCGCTGCCGGAGGTTGCAACAAGACCTACTCAACCACACCCAAGCAGTAGCTCCCGTAGTCTCCTATCCATAATAACCAGCCGGCTTCGCCGGCTGACTCCGGCGCGCCTCCTAGGATACTGCGCGGCTCCGCCGCGCTTACCTTCTTCCACACATTTCATTAGCCGCCTAGTATCAGGCTCTTCTTTTACCCGAACAGGTGGTCAACATTCTTTGACCAATAGCACCATACCTGCTCCTTTCAACACTATTACGGTGTATGGAGTGGTGGTAAGGAGCGTTGATCAAGTGGACAGATGAGAGAAAAGCCGGGTATTAGTCGAGCATTTGATCGTACGAATGTAGGCAGGCGCGATAGAGCCACACCCCGCAAAGCCGGGCCGTATCACGCAGAGGTTCGAAGTGCCTGGAGTGCTCTGGAACCGCTTGAAGAATTTTTGAGGCTGGCCCCGCTCACCTTGACGCACGCTCCACACACAACAGCATTCTGTCGCCTTAAAGCGTCTTGCTTTGGAATGCACTCCCGCATTCAGCAGTGGAACGCGTTAAATGGCCCTCACTAAGGTTGTTGATGGAAGATAATTGTGGTAAGAGTGATTAAGTCAATTGCTGCTGTTCATAACATCTCTGTAAACAAACCCCATGCATTTGGAATAGAGCTAGCTTAGCGGTCGTACATGATGTCGTTACTAATAAGCAGCGAGGAATGAGTTCTGTTGGAATCATTGAGATCGTTATACTTGAGTCATATCGATCGCATTGTTGTTGTGAGCGGTGAAGCGGATTTTCCCATGTTACCTTGTCACTACACTAACATATCATATCACCCTGTATCGCCTCTCCGAGGTCCCACTGTTGCTGTAACCTGCGTTACGAATTTGATGACCCTTCCCTTCCGAAGCCGCTTATCGTATCTTATCAACTGTTATCACTTTCTGTCACCCGCCAATATGTTCCCGTCCCCACACCCTATATCAAATCATCGCAATCTGAGGTCGTCACCTGTTGCTGGTAACCTGGCGGTACGATTTGATGACCCCTTCGTCGGAGACTGCTTAATCGTAAATCTTATGCACTGTTATCATTATTCTGCCGCCCGCCAATGAATGTTCCCGTCCAACCCTAACATCACCTCTCGGATCCAAGACCGGTCATCCGTTCTGTGAGCCGCACTATGATATTTGTAGTCTCCCTTCTAAATGCCATGTATCCGATCTTATCAGCGCATATCAGTAATCCTAGTCACCTACCAATGATGTTTTCGTCCCACCCCCTATTTCACTGCTCGGAACCAACGTCCCACTGCTGCTGTCACCCGCGTTATGAATATGGTGACCTCCCCCTTCTAACGCCTCTTATCGTATCTTATCAGCTGATATCACTTCCTGTCACCCACCAATTGTGTTCCCATCACACCGCCTACATCACTTCTTGAAATCAATGTCTCACTGTTACTGGGACCGGCGCTATGAATTTCGTGACACACAGACAGACGCAACACACAAAGCATGACAGCAAAACACTTACAGACATACTTAGCGATTATACAGGAGTGATACGGGTCAACACCATTACAAATGCCTACACCCATTTTGTAGGAAAAAGTGCATGGCGCAACCAAGCCTTATTCATGGAAGTTCGTGTAATAATTACGGTAATAGTGCCGTATTAAACGTCCTAAGCTCCGTCAGGGAGCTCCATCCAATAAAAAATGCCATAACGCATAATGGGCAAACGGACTGGTTCACATCGTGAAAATAAGCCGTCATATGAAACGCGTATGGCCGGTAGTCGTAAAACACAGGCCACACATCATAAACGACGACAAATCGCACATGTTTAAGAAATTTCTTGGCATGGCTTGCTGAGCTCACGCAACACATGGAATTACAGCCTACCCAACTTAGTGGAAAGTAGTTATGAGGTAGTAATCGATTCTCAGTCACGGTGTAGCTACTATAGGCCTGTTTGCCATGAGATAGGTGACGGGACTAATCTGGGATTCAGTGGTTTAGCGCTAGGGGGATACATTTCGCATAGTTAAACGAATTGAGAGCCGGATATCGACCGGATGGCGAATAACGGAGAGAGAAACCAGATTTCATTCATATAAACGGGTGAAAAAAGGATCATCCGTTTTCTTCTCTCCTTTTTTTCGCTCATCAAAAGGTGCATGTGGACAATAATACTTACCGTAATCCACCGTTCCACTAAGGGGAGGAAGACATTATGAAATTATTAGGGATGGGTGTTAGCCAGATGTGCTTTGGAAACGACTAAATTAGGTCAGGTGGCTGTAACCAGGGCTATCCCAAGCAGTATCAGAGGGATTTCTGGCCAAACCAGAGGGTGGCGTACCCATGGCAACTGCCCGAATAACACCCCGTCATCATAATTAAAGCCCGATAGGCAATACTAGTGATCTCTGAGCTAGCAAAAGCAAGCCAATCTGTGCCTCTAATGAGATGGGTGTGAATAGGTGATTGCCAGACGAGAAATGGCTTCCTGTGAATCACCAAACGGGAGGGACAGCGGTTGACTAGTTAGCGATTGGGCGTGGCTAGACAATCGGCTGCGGCGATTTGTAAATAAATACCGGCATCGTCGGTAAATAAGGTGCAAGGCTCTTCTGATATTGCTGCCTGCGTATAACACACACGTACCTCACGAGAGTCAATATGGAACAGCTTTGCTAACTGACGCCGATTGCAGATAGTGGCTATTAACTCCACTAGGTGGTCAGCAGAAACAGATGGATGGGCACTATATTAATGAAAAATAGGTGTTGTTCGACTTGGGGGGGGCATTTTTTCGTCAGGTCCTCTCACTAGTCCCCTTGAACTTACACATTTCACCTTGATGAGACTTGTAGTCTCTTGTCAAGTGTAAACGAATCTCGTGCTACTGCACAGCTTTGAAGACTTTACAGATCTCCACAGGAGGTGTCGGTCATGGTCTATGGGAACCAGCAAAATGCCCCCACCGAGCCGAACTGTGCCAAGAAACATTTGAAATAACTTTTAACAATATAATAATTTCTTATTGTAACAACCTAAGAGTTTTCGGACTTTCTGAACCAGCTTGAATTCAGTTTTATTTTGCTTTATTTTTGTATTTATTTATTATATATTTATTCTTTGGTGTATTATTTTTTACTATTTGTCATATCTTACCTTTTTTGTATCTAGTAATTTCTTTGACAAATTTTTTCAGAATATCAGACGTCAATAGCTTGGAGGGGCCATTTAATAAATTCGTCCCATCGCTATGATAAATCGGTTAGGTGCCTTACGTCTAAACCCTTCCTTCCAATGCATTGACAAGAATGCTAGGGCTCTGCCACGATAGGCAGTCCCCGCCCTTAGAGGGTTGCCACCAGAGACCTTATTGAAGTAACTCTTCAACCGTTATATGTTTTTACTCTCCACTTGATCGGATGCCTAACAAGATGCTAACAACAACAACAAGGATTGTAAGCACCTTGACATCGTTTTGAACCCCGCTTCCCCCTCCCCCCTCACGACTTATCATGGGTATTCTGCCCTTACGAACAACTACTAAAAATTACTCGAACAACTCAAAAATTTACTGAAAAACTTCCCTAAAAATCCTCATAAAAATAACAGACTAACGCACGAGAATCGTTTCTGGCGAATACTCGAAAATTCGGAAGACCGGAATTCGGAACAATCGATAGACTATTTGAAGTTTCAGCTGGATCATGACAGGACCGGCTGCTGACCAACGGCATTAACGAGGAATCCCGTGAAATCGCCTTAGTAAGTACCTGATTGTCCGGTTAATGGTACTACGAAAAGACCTGTCCACTGTTCGATCGGAAGAGAACAAAGTAAGAAACGAAATCAGGAATTTAGACCAGAATAGAGATCCCAGACGAAGTGGATGAGCAGGGTCAGATTTCCAGCCTAACGACTCTCACATCCATACTGAATGGAAGGTCATGAAATATAGCAGCAACTGCACAAGTAGTATGTCGGAAATCGGAATACGGAAATCCTGCCCTCTCCTGCGTCTTCACAAATTTTTTTTCTCGGCGAGACTTTCTCCGAGCCTTTTCACAGAAAAATTGCTTGAAAAAACTGCTGTGAGTCAGCGCATGGGAGCGTTCTCACCCTTAAAATGTGGGCCATTTCATTAGTAATCGCGCTGATTCACGGGAACCGAATACTAACGATCACTCGACAATACCGAACAGGGCACATAAGGGAGAGGAGTGGTATTTGCTCGTTATTTGGGGAGAGGGAAAGGGGTCGTATTTGTCTTCTCAGAGAAATTTGCGGAGTCGGGAAATATTTTTCCCGCTTGTTGACTTTTCGAGGTTTTTCCTGTTTCATATGTGGTATACCCTCCTGCCTTCTCCACAGCAGAATTTTGAGGAAAAGAAGGGAAAACTTTCGCGAAATTTCGAAGAAACTGGAAAAAGTGGTGGGAAGTCGGGAAAATCTAGAAAAGTGGTAGATAGGAGGGGAATGGGACCCCCTTCTAGGAGGGGGGGGGGGGGGGTCGCCCGGACTCCACCAAAATCCTCAACCAATGATGTTCCTTGATACCGACTAATTAAAGCTCTGGCGTCTGTTGCTCTCAAGGTCCACTTCAGTTGTTGAAGCTACGCGTAATTCCGATTTCCGCATTCCGTTTCGGGAGCGAGGGACAATCCACTGTATGGGCGCGGTTCGTAATATGATGTGTGGAGTCGAACTCGTCGTACACACAGAACTGCATACCTAATATTCTGAGTCGGCTGCCTGTTGTTAATCATCCAAGTAGCAAAAAGCTTATCGGTGTCGGTGTGACTTCATCTCCACGTAAGCTGGCACATTCCGCGATAACCGAAAGGGGCGTGAATTTATAACCATTGTGACTTCTTTGCCCTCCTCATATGCACGGCAAAAAAGGAGCGTGCCAATGACTAGAGCTCTGCGTTTCCACCCAATTTCCCCACAATCCTCAATTTCCACTCAATTTCCTCAATCCATTTCCACTCAATTTACCTCACAGTGTGCCCTTGAATTTGGGACCAGTTGACAAATTGACGAAGGAAGGAAAATCTGCCAATGACTATGGATTGGGTTAATACAGCCTATACCGAAGGATAGGAAGAGGCGTGTGGGTGTGTGCTCATTTGCCATCATGCCGGCAGCTGGCTTCTGGCCTGATGTTGCCATTTGGGGCAACTGTGATCATCTTTTGTCGAACGATTGGGAATCCGAACTACGTTCAGATACAGAATCAGGCTGGCTGAAAATGTTTTAGTGGGAGACCCCCCCCCTGTCAGTCGAGACCCGCTCTCGACCTACCTGTCTACCACCTCAAAGAATTCCATCAACTTCCTACCAGTTTTCTGGAAATCTTTTATAATTTTTTTATAATATTGTTGGGGACGCAAGCGCGCAGAAGGGTGTCTTATCCACAGCATGCAAAAGACGCAAAGAAATAGGGAGAATAGTGGGTTTACATAGCGCTTTTGCGCGGGCGGATGCTAACTAAACTGTGAGCTGAGAAAAGGAGTGTGTGGTGAGTGGTAAAGGGGTAGAGGGCGCTTGTATGAGAAAGGTGAACAACACACAAAAAAATTTGTGGCTCGAAAAAATTACTCAACGCCAGATTCTACCCCGGTGGGATTCCTTGTTCCTCGATTTCATTACTAGCCAGTCATTGAATACATTTGCCAACCAGGGGAAGTGAATTTATTTCTAACACTTGACATTTTTCTGCTCATAAAAATCCAAAATTTATGGGAATCTTTGTCAAATCAGGTTTGCAAGGAAACTAGAACACTTTGCTGACTAATTTTTTTTACAAAAACGACCACTTGGATCTACTGCATTCAGAAACTGGACTGAATCAACAGAACACTAAAACGTTCACTGCAATGCGAGCCACTGGGAAGTTTACCCTAGAAGACTGAAAACTATCGTAAAATCACGAAGTTCTGGAACACTCGTTACGAACGAAAAAGTGGGTAGAGGAAAAAGTTTAGCAACCTGTTGTATAAGAGCGGCTTTAAAGGCGCTAATAGTCTTGAGGAGGGGGTGGGGGGGCGGAATTTGCATTATTGATTACTCATAGATTATTTACTTGATTATTGGATTATTCCTTTGAGAAGTCTAGAATAAAGCGCCATCAGACTACAGTATATCGTGGGAGATCACTCGGAGGATTTGAGTAGACCTCGCAGAGTGATCCTGTGTCTTCACACTCGTCTGAAGCCAGGAATCTTCATTACAGTAACTCCAATTCAGTGCAAGGGTTCCTCAGAGTTTGCCCTCCAACTTCAGCAGCTTTGGATCAAGATTAAGATGGAAACATTCATTCTAGCCTTTGACATGAAGAGAACAAGACGCACAAAGAGAGGAAAAAACAGCGATGTACTGAGAAATTTCAAACAGAAAGAAACTGTTAGAAACATGGTTCCTTCGTTTCCCTGGGGAATTCTTCTGGATAACCCTGACAGGGAGCACGTAGAGGAAGACGAAGTACAGCAGTGACTTTTCTCACTGGGAAATTGAAATAGAAATGGAAACGCAGAAAAGTGAAAAATGACAGAAGGAAACGACGAAATGAGGGGAAGTTTAAAAGGCGCTAACAATTGGGGTGGGCCACACAAATCTTGCAAACTGAGTACATGTTAAAACTGGGCAACCTTTTCAATACCTGTAAACTTGTCATCTCCTGTCAATTTCCCTGTGAACTCCTGCCAAACTTGTGGTCAAAACTTTTGGGGAAAAAATTGGGCGAGGATCCGGTTTGTTTGTCCAATGACTGAGTAGCATTTCGCCAAGCTTGACAGGGGTTCACTGGGTGCTCGCCACGAACAAGCAGGACCTGCAGGCTGAAACACGACTGTGGAAAGGCAAAAGAAAAAAAAACAAAGACAAGCGTATACATTGAAAGCCTGGCAGATATGGCCCACACCAAGGTTACTAGCGGCGTCTCAGAATCGTGACGGTTGTGGATTCCCAGGATTCCCATAGCCTCCCTATATAAGGACCTGCCTGGAATACCTGTTTTGCTTGCAGCCTATGTAAGCCCATGACATTGTGGATAAAAAATAAGTTGAAAATCTTGGTTAATCTTCAAAGTAGAGATCGTGGTTAGTCGATCGAAAAGGGTGGGCATCTGGGAATAACAGACTAGTTACTGGTCGCATAGCAGTATATTAGGTTGTCCGGAAAGTTCTTAGCGTTTTGGGTGTTTAACTTTAAACGATCATAACTTTCTTAACACTCATCGGATTTAATCCAAATAAGCACCATTCGAATCAGCACACTTTTGCCAATGTGACAGCAGTCGAGAAATCCCATCAAAGAAAAAACTGGGGTGGTCGAGAATCCACGAAATCGCAAGGTCTTTACCTGTTTGTGATGAAGTATTTCTCAGCAGGAAAGTTCTGAAAATGTCTGAAAAGGTGACAGTCGGTTGGTGAAAGGTCTAGAGAATATGGTGGGTGAGGTAGAACTTCAACTCCCAATTCGTTCAATTTATGGATAGTGATTTGTGAAACGTGTGGGCGGGCGTTGTCATGCAAAAGAATCGGACCCTTTCTTTTGATAAGTGTTGGCTGCAGCTGACAATATTCGGTACATTTGGTCGCGGTTTTGTTTACAGTAGGGTTCTGCTGTGATGGTTTGGCCTGGTGATGAAAAGTTATAGTGGATTACAACAGCCGATGACCACCAAACCTGACCAGAATTTTTTTTCGCGAGGGTTCGGCTTTGAAAATTACCTCGGTGGTTCCTCCAAATCCAACCACTGTCCGGAACGTCTCCTGTTATCATACATGATCCATTTTTCATCACAGGTGACAAATCCGTTCAAAAACGGGTCAATTCTTTTGCGCAAAAGCAGTGAAGAAGGAACCTCGAGACGTGCCGATTCCTGCCGGTCACTCCGATTGTGGGGCACCCAATTGTCGAGTTTTTTCACCTTCCCAATGCGTTCCAGACCATCTGCAACAGTGGATTTGCCAAACGCCTAGCTCTTCTGCTATCTCTCGAACTGTTTGGGATAGATCAGCCTCCGAAATCCCCTCAAAATCCTCGTCAGAATTGCTTTAGGTCGATCGCTATGAGGTTCACCTTCAAGGCTGAAATTTCCAGAACGACATTTGTTGAGCCATTGCCGCACAGTGCTTTCTCTAGCACTATTGGGCCACACCTGGTTAATTTGTTGAGCTGTTTCGATTGCGGATTGCCCCAATTTATAGCCGAAGAAAAAAATCGTCCGAAGTGCTCTTTTCACATGCTTGAAAAAATCTTGAAAAAAGAGGGTTTATCAAGCAATGGTGAAACGGCAATTATACCATCAGATAGCGCAAGAAATTCTCTACAGGATGTGCTACTGAGAAGCAAGGCAGAATGAGTTTTAATCAGCAGTGAATGTACAAAGATTAGGTGCACAAAACGCTAAGAACAGATGTTCCGCGACAATAACCTAATATAAGCCGCATTTATTCACATGGACGCGACAGTGCGCGCGAAACATTTCTAAACATAGCAACAGCTTTTTTAGTTATTCTAATCTTCTAAATGCCTTTGGAGTGGTTATTATTCAAAATAGACTACTTGCGCAGGCAAGAACTTACAAAAAAAATACCTTCCGCGTGAAAGTGCACCACTGGATGCGCTTCCTATATTCCAGAAGAATAGCGGGCACGTTGGATGTGGTAAGCGGTTCAGAGGGATGATAAGGTTTAAAGTGGCTGTGAGAGGAGGGGGGAGGGCGTGCTCGAGTGCACTGGCGCACGTGGTCGTATCAGAAAGGTTGACTGGCCTGGACGAGAGCCTACTCGCTCATCCGGTTTAAGCAAGTCTCACATCCCTGAGAACTGCCTTCATTGCAAAAAAATCACTTCCGATTCCCGCTTTCCGGATCGTTGCCCCTTCACGTTAGGGTTGGAAAATTACAAAATGTTATATCCGGCATCGCGCAGGTAGCTGGAAAAAATAAGCAGCAGATCCCGATACAAAGTGGGAGACTGGCTCCCAGTTCCGATTTCCGGAGCAGGCACTCCTTTTCCGGTTTCCGTTTAATTCGAGTGTACACTTAGTTTCTTCTAGAGCTTTTGCCTGCAGAGCACGAGTTAAAGCAATGAAACTCGTCCAAAAAACCTAAAACGGAGCGGGCACGAGAGGAGGTAAATGGACCGGTGGAGGTTGAAGTTTGTACTTCAGCCACTGGCGGAGGGGGTCGTCTGGACGAGCAATTTCCCTCATTAGCGTGGTGTGCCCTAAAAGGGCTACCCCAGGCGCAGAGGCGACGGGGGGGGGCATTTTACACTCCGAGCCATCTAGAGAGCTCTTTCATGAGCAAGCAAGAGTTGACGGGTTTTACCATGGTGGCTAGACGAGCTTGCTCCAGCTTCACAAGAGTTCACAGGTTTCACCAGAGCGGAACTTGTGAACCGGAACTAGTAAAGCAGTGAAGGTACAAAATGCCCCCACGCGAAGAGGGCCTACCCATTCAAAACGTTCATAATCCTTCCTTTCCAACGGAATAGCAAAAGAAGAAGCAACGAAAAGGAAGTTGCTCCCTAGATACAGGATTACGGTAGCTTTGAGCTAGAGAAAAAGGAAAGAGTAGGAAGAGTCAGGAAAAGGAAAAGATGAAAAACAATCTCGACAACGAATGACTTCCTCCGATTTCCCGCATTCGAGCCCGTTTCTTACAACGGCACTGAGAGAGGGGAGAGAGTAGGAGAGTGCAGGACTTCCCATTGTTACTGACAGGGGGTGTTCCTTTTCCCCGCAGAACACGCCACGCCACGTAGCGTGTAATTGTTGTTGCAGTCATGCGGATAAAATCGTCGTGGGCCAACTAGCAGTCGGGGCGGAAGGGATAGAAAAGAGGGCGGAAGTGTGGGTTTCATAACCCGTGGAGCTATAGTTCCGGTCAGAGCGATGGACAACCAGCTCAATTTGTTGACGTAGGGGCACTTATTTTGGGAACATTCGCATTCCACCCCCTTCCCCGCTCCCATACTTGGCAACATCGGCTACTAATGCATACGTTTCGTGTATGCATTGGCTTGTTAGTCAGCCGACGAAAAATACTTTATGAATGGATCAATGGAAGCAGCAAATACGTTAAAAATTGCCCCAAAAAAGCACTATTTCTTGAAAAAACTTAGTGCCACGTAGAGGAGGTGAGGATTTCTGCTCTAGCCTGGTGGAGAAAAAGCTTCGGGGTTTGTAAGCTCACTTCATTAGGTAATTAGACGGGTATTTTGTACAACAAACCCCTTCTTTGCAGAAGGAGACCTTCGAATGCCTCTTTTTCCAAAGCGAACGCCGGTATTTTTTTGTATTCAACTTTCAGTTGCGCAGTTAGGCTTGTGGGGGCATTTAATGGCACTTGGCGAAGCTTGTTCAGGCCACCTCATGACTACCTGTCATCCACTCATTGATTACCTGTTCACTTCCTGTTAACTAACAGCTTCACTATACTGATTTTAGCGCTCGGAAAAGAGTTACAGAATTCTCTGCAAAGTGTATCTGTTAGATAAGAAAATCTAAAAAAAGGAACTGGAGAAAGTGCAAAATGCCCCTTCCAAGCAGAAGAATGGCCAATTTTCCTCACATTTTATATCAAAACAATTATAAAGTTTCTTTTATTGCATATTATAAGTCATTAGACTACTCACTGTGCAAATAACTTTTCCGGAATTGAAGCGTATGAAAACATATGTTCTTAGAAATCGAGCACTTACAAAACGCCGAGTGGCAGTCCCCATAGCGGCATCGCCGGTGCAATGCTCAATCTTCACGGCCGTAAAAAGGAATGAAATATAGAGCCCTCTATTGCGCGATGAATAAACAACGACAGAAATCTCAACAGCCGTCAAAAAAGCTTTTCTCGAATTGCCTATATAAAGCATTTTGGGATACGGTAGGAGGATTTTTCAGCTGCATTGATAAATAGATGACGAACGTTCTCTGATTCGTGCCAAAAGTCACGGAGTTACGAAACTTCTTCACGAAACAAACAAAACCTTAATTGGATTGGATCGGAACATCATGTACCGGGGATAAAAAACAAATCAAGTCTGGTAAGTTGATACGACACCAACTAAAGAACTGGTTGTCTAGCAGCAGATTAGCTGGCGTGTCTCCAAAATCGGTCACAGAAAGCCCCCTCATGTCCGAGGACACGTTCAGGGACGAGCGAAGCGTCTTCGAGGATGGATGTGTTCCTATAGCAAAAACAATGTTCCGATAAAGCCGCTCAAAAGTGACAAATTATCCCCGAGAACCGGAAAGTACTTAAGATACGTGGATGTTTACCAAACGTTGGCGTATGGCATCAAGAGGAGGGAGGGAGATATTCAGAAAGCTTATGAAAGACACTGGACCAACTAAAAAGCCCCGAGGATTCGCCACGCATTCGACCTCTACTCAGATTCAGAAGGGCTTCGGTCTAATTAGATGTTTTATTACAATTACCAGGGCATTTCCAGTCGCTCGGGTAAACTTTCGCAAAATGAGACCCAACCTCCCAATCTTCCCTGATATGACTTCACCTATCCCTAAGCTGAATACCAACTTCATAACTTCCCATCGTATTCCCAGCTTCTTACCTTTTTTCCGGAAATCTTCAAAAATTTATTTTATAAGTTTTTTCCCCAGAATTTAGCAGTGGAGGGGATGCAGAGTGGAGGGGGGGAGAAGTTGCTATCAAACAACTACTAAATACACAAAAATAGACATAGACCTTGTATAATAATTTTTCAGCCTCGCTAAATTAAGGGGGGAGGGGGAGGACTGTTCGCCAGTATGGCTGATGTGAAACGAGACAAACTTGAAAAGTCAATAACGGGCAAAATTCTGTCAAGGTCAGGTTAGACCCTCCCCCCCCCTCGAAGCGAAAAACAAATTCGACTCCCCTCAACAAGATGAGCAAACACGACCCTCAGTGGGAGTCTCCCAACGTTGCCGATAGCGATAGTGCCCGAGACAGGGAAAATCAACTATCAAAGATTATTCTCAGGCCAGATACGCCCCCTCCCTCAAACTACTATATTCGATCCCCAGATAATTCCCCTGCACATGCACTGAACTGTTGTTTGACTTTACAGTATGCGCTTCGAAAGTTATCACAAGGATACTTTATTATGGGCAAGATTCTCGACCTCAAGCGAGACTCGAAACCCGCACCTTAGACTTTTCAGTGGGGTACGCCATCCACTGCACCACTAGAGCTGCCTCTACATCTCTCAGTACGATGGTTTTTGTGCCATAGTCTTACAGCACTCAGTTAGGAGCCTTTCCTGGTTTCTCCTAGATGTGGGCTACGAAGAATACAGAATGTCCATGAT
>MU914150.1:12401-24111 GCA_036418165.1 Cooperia oncophora | reverse complement strand
TTTGTCTTTTTCACCAGCGATCTTTCCAAAGCCCGATGAACGGTTCTTAGCGATTTGTCAACACCTTTGTTCGTTGCCCATGTTTCAGTGGCGTAGCATAGAGCAGGGAGCACGGAAGCATCGAAAAGATTGGCACGTACTAGAGGGTCTTGAATCTCGTTCGTCACTTCTCGAATTCTTGCCATGGCTGCCCACGCTGCTCTTTTCCGGCGGTCAATTTCATATTGCAAATCATTTTGCATGTTAATCTCGCGACCGAGATAGATATATGATTTGACGTTTTCTACAGCTACGCCTTCAAGGTATACTTCACCATCGTCGCACCACTGATTCCTCATCGTCTGCGTTTTTCTCATGTTCATCGATAGTCCAATAGCTTTTCCAGCTTCACAGAGTTCGTTCAGAAGTGAATTCATCTCTCTGCTATTGTTGCTTATAAGGACTATGTCATCCGCGAAACGTAGGTTTGACAATTTCTTTCCGTCTACCGCCACGCCTTTGTTGTCCCAGTTCAATCCCACCATGACATGGTTAGAGCTGTCGTAAAACAATTAGGGGAAATGGTGTCCCCTTGACGGACTCCTTTTTCGATTGGGATGCGTAGTTTCCTGTCAAACATCTGAATGATCGTCGATGTCCCACTATTACATTTCTCTAAGACATTGACGTAGGTCGGATCGACTCCTGCATGTTGTAAGGCGTCAGCACGATCGGCATTATCTCGACGCGATGTCAAAGCCTTAGTTAGACTATACTAAGACGACTACATTATAGGGAAAATGGCGAAAAAGTGAAGCAAAACGGTCAAAAACTTGCAAAAAAGCTCTTGTTCTACGCGATTCAGGAAGCAATTTCGGACGAGATTCCCGCGCCCTTCCCATGCCACTAGCGCTACGATAGAACCGCTGCATGTTTGTTCTTATATATTCATGCAGCACTGGAGCCCCTCATATCGATCCCTTCGCTTCATACTGTACATCGCAAATGAAGCGATGCGAGCATTAGCCTCAGTCGAACATTTATGGGTGGGCCGGAGCGGTGGGCGTCCGGATCGGTACGTTGCAGATGACAGGTCGGTAAATAAGCCTACCCTTCTTGAAAAAAGGCACCACGCATTGCCTGTCAGGGGCGCGAATTTCGCTCTGGTAGCTATTTATTCAGCACTTCTTAGGGATTTAGCCTGTGTGACCCTTGCCTCAGCAAACTTAGCAATTCTTTTCCCGCAATTTAGTAAAATATCCCTCCCCCCTAGAAGGACGGCGCCTACAATTATCACAAACGGCAATATTGCGCACCAGAGCAAGCCCGCCACGTTCAACTGTAGCAGCTTCACATCTTCAGGAGACGGGAAACACATGCTTGGTGCGCAGCCCGCTGGCAGCTACGCCTTTCGTTAAATTCATTTCGGTGCAACTGCATAAACCTGGACCACCCCCTGTTCACTTCCAAAGCGTGATCCTAACTATCGCGCTGTGTCTGTCGTCTCGTTATGCCGACCCTCAGAACCGACATGGGTAGGAATGATTTTCGGTGTGCGGTATGTTCAGAAGCTATAGTGGCCTCTTCGCAAGCCAGGATGACGTCGACCACATAAATGGTTGAGGAGAGACGGCAGGCTCCAGAAGCGCTAACAACAGTGATGCAACGTGTAGTCGCAAACTTCCATTTAGAAGTATGAGCCTTCAAGATCAACCGGTCGTGGTCGCAAATCGTCACTGGACAACGGACAGCCAAATGCAGCCGTAAAACCAAAGTCAGAGATACACTCGAGGGTACGGACAAGAACTAGGTGTACAGCAAGCCACTGTGGAAAGACATAGGAAACAAATTGGGAAGCCTAAGGAATTGCAGAAGTGGGTGCACGAATTGAGGGAACAACAAAGAGCAATTTAGCGTAGTGTCAATATGCAATCTCGCTTTGAGGCATGAGAACAGAGCTTTTTCTTGGTCCCATCCTTTTTTATTTTTTTCCAGTGGCGGAGGTGGCACAAGCGGCATGCTTATCAGGCGTTGGTGAAGGGGTCAGCTGGCTTCCACCGAGGTCACCCAAGCCTCCTACTCTAGGGGCAGCGGTACCAGATAAATGGAAAGATATGAACAATGACTTTTACCTCGGCTGGCCCCGCAAGTAATGTTATAGGCCACATCGCATTCAATAAGCCTAGAATGCATGTCGCATCGCAAGATGGGACTGATCAACGGGGTAGACATTATCCCCTCTCCTCTTGCCGCATCTCTTCCATCGAAGAGGTCCATACATCACCATTTCATTTGTTACAGATAGTTCCATAGGAATAGGAAACTTGCTTGAAGTTGCACGGCCTCCCATCCCATTGGGCGCTCCTTCCGCTACATGCGGCGAGTCGATCCTTTCTGCAGTATGCTTGTTTCCTCGTCACCTATGCAGCCTATTTTTGGAAGCAACCCACAGAAAAAAAGACAAAAGCGGGAGACGTTGGCAATCTTTGAAATTCAGGTTTCTAAAAACAGGACCATGCCTCCAAAGCCTACCGCTTGATGCGGGTAAGTGGACAGTACGTTTTTTACTCATCTCTTGTACCTTCAACATTCGTCGGACCGACGAACCTGATTGTGAGACCACACGCGGTTGGCGATCAACGACTTCAGTGTTCGAGTTACGAGCAGCAAATCGTGAAAAGAACGATGATTATGGAACAAACAGTGTGCTGCCTTCCAGTCTAGGAACGGCAATCCTGAAGAGCCTGCACGCAAAGGAGACGATCATGGAAACAAGGCACCTGCTCCAGGTTGACATGAATGCGGTAGATATTCTAGAGTTCGTCCGCAGTGATGGAGGTCTTCTTCTCCTTTTGGCGATGAAGACCTTGGTGGAGTGTTCGCTTTCGTCTATAGACGAACATCTCAGAAATACTTTTCATAGAATATTTCACCCAAACGCACATTCGCCTTGCCTTGAGGCTGGCGCAAATCTTGCGCTGTGTGCCTCCATGCGAATGTTCCATGACAATTGGGATCCTGAAAAGTGCTCAATGAGTGCAGAGTAGAGTTCTTGCCAGATACCTGGTGGCAACGTTCAGCTTCACCATCAGATCGTTGAAGACAATTGCACACTCACTCCAAGGATATTGCCTGCCATGTGCGAGGTGAGTGCATCCAGAACTGCAGTGCCAAGCCGCTTTCTCGGCTCAAAAGGGCCGCGATGCCATGACTCCGGAATGGGCAGCACACGACTCCGCATGTGCTGCCTATTCCCAATCGCACGCCAAGCATTGTTTTCCCCTTCACTCTGGCTGCTCTGTACCTGTGACTGCGTCTTCGCCGCGGAATTTCGGTATCGATTGAGGGCTGCACCTTAAAGGCAGTTAGCACGATACATTGCTAAAATGAGCAGAATTAATACACTTGGCAGGACGGAATTCCGCGACCCTGAGCGGACACTGCGCAGCGCCTTTTCCAAAGAATGTACCCTTGTAAAATCATATCAAGCTACAACATACCGACCCGAACGCTCACCACGCCTGCCCGTCCACAAATGGACGCATGTCGGAATACCCAATGCTCATATTGTCTCTTTGCCCTAATACTAAATTGAAGCGAGGGATTGGTATGAAGCGGCCGGCTGCGGTGGCTGCATGGTATTATGAGCATTATGCATAGCGTGGGCAGCCGTACCCACCGTAGCGATTTTGGGGTGCAAGTATGCCTAACAAGCGGATACTCGTCCGAAAATCTGGCTTTTAGAATCATTGAGAAGAAGCGCTTTTCTCCGGCCGGTTTTTGACCGTTTCAGCTTCGCTTTTTTCGCCAATTTCTGCCTCTAGTATGCACCGGCCACCAAATTAGCGTGCCCAACTGGCCTTGAGAGCATGAGGCACGGGCGGACCTTCTCCAAACAGGCGGCCCCGATTATGCACTACCTTTCCGGGCTTATCGCAAAGACGAAAATGTTACGCTCCTACATCTGCCATTTCATTCTTCAAGGACCGCCCTCGGTGGTTAATGTGCAGTCTGTTTTTCATTGAAATAGCATACTTCATTCCGCTCCTTGGAAATCAGTACAGTACTTCGTCCAACCTCGATCGAGCTTCCAAACGCTAGTGCTAAAGAGACATGGCTAAGACATCCTTCAGAATTCAGCGCAGCGTGTGATCTTTGTGGAATGGCCCGGTGCAAGAACCCATGATCAGAGCACGGCATCGTGATGTGTGAAGTGTGGAGGTGGTGTAGGTACGTCGCGCTCGTCTCTCCGTTCCCCATACGCCTACCCTAATATACTTCTCCCACATTTTGCAGTTATTCCAAGGGGCACTCATCATTGGTTTGGGGATCTTGGTGAAGCGGCCGTACGACCCCCACCCCCCTTTTTGGGGGCTTCGCGTAGCGGACCCCGCCCTATATATAACTGTATGAAGTTCTGCTGACCCCCCCCCCAGCGAGAAGAAAGCTTCATAAGTTTATATGTATAAGTGAGCGCGAAAAAAGGAAAAAGTAACAATCCTGAATGAGGCCCTCCTCGCTTTTTGCTCATTTCTATCCTGATTCAGAAAAGAGAATAAAAAAGAAAAGGCCTTCAGGTTTCAACCACCTTTCCTCTTCAAAACAAACTGCTGTGGGGTTACTCTGGAAATAATTGGCACTTCTTGAGAAGAAAAAAAAAAAACAGGCGAAATTAAGCGCCAACTCCTCCTAAGAGCACTTTGAGCGGTTCAAGCAAAATTGCTGGGGCGCGCTTTGACGCGCATTTGAGTAAACTGAGAAGAAGATAAGTATTCGATATTTGAGTAAGCCGAGAAGAAGATAAACACGAAATGAGTAAATACGAACGAGAGCAAACCAGCCGAAATCAGCTGATTAAAGGCCGAGGTACCGGGGGAGGGATTCTGGGCAGGACCTCCAGCCGCAAGGTGGTTGCAGGTGGTTTGGATGGAGTGCGGATTTTCAGCAAACTGGTGTCTTTAAAGGACCATAAGCTTCCGTGAAGTAGTGGACCTTTGGGAAAGGAACAATGGCTTCTGTATTGGAGAAAGATTTAGTTCTTTCATGAAAACATACTAACATGGGCATAAAGTCGCCGAATTTCATGTAAGAAAATTTGCGTTGAGCGGGTTTTTAGGGAGTTCATTTTGGTGGATAGGTCGGAGGGCGCGAGTTTTACGTGCAGTTTGAACGCAAAGATTATTTTTCCTTGAACCCTAAACAGTAGGCGCGGAATCTGAAACTTACTGTCGAGTTCTAGAAGATTTGCTCTTTCCAAAAACTACTTGAACGTTTTTTGAAGCTTCCGGGAGTCATGAGATAATTGCGTTGGGGATTATTTGGGGAACACTCCGAACTGTTCGAAAGTCCCGTTTTCTGTGTACGGTTTCAAGGAGCGTGTTCGAATAGCCAGAAATACATGTAGAACGTATCCTGTGGTGGAGCAGGAGCAGGATGTGGTTTGTTTAGCGTCAAGTCGATGGGCTGACTTTGGATGCGCCGCGCACTGAGGTCAGCGCAGAGGTGATGGGATGGTGCAATTTGAGCGTAATGTCTGTCCACGCGAGCAAATGTGTCTATAGGGATTCAGAGCGGTCCATGGCAAACCTCAGCTGTACTTGTTTGATAGCTAGTTTTTTTCCATTGTTGTATGATGGAGGCGCTTGTCCCTGTCGACGCCGCCAGATTCGTGTTCCCCAATCGCTGATTCCGATGAAGGAGACCAACTGCTGGAAAACGTCTGATACGAACGATATGGTAGTCCTGTCGTTTGTCGAAAAAAACAGGTTGGCTCAGCGCCAAGCGCGATCGCGGACACGCCCCATCATCCGCAGCGAACCAGAAAGCAGTGGATTGCATTACGTCTTTGCTTTATGTCAGCTTACGAGAAGATGTCGACTTTAATAGGATAATTGCCAGTTATTTCTGGTCATTAGTTTGATAGATGAGAATAGTTTGTACTATCTTTTTTTACAGTATCCCGGAGTTCTCTTAGCGATGTGCAAATTTCGCTGTAGACGGGACTCTTCAGGGACACTGCACAGCCCCTTGCGCTGCTCTTGTCGCTGTAGCAGCGCACTCATTGGCGACCCCCCCCCCCGCTCTCCTGGCGGCCCAAACCCGTACGACCCCTCACGGCGCTGGTTGAGGCAGTTCCCCACAACCAAACGATGTGGCCCTGGGTTTTTTGCACCCAAAGTTTTCCGTCAGGAGTGGAAAAGGTTGAATGAGCACGGGGAGTAAGTTAGCCACATGTGAAAGCGGGCAAGATGTGTTTAAGAATTTACCGCACTTCGCAACCCACCTTTTCCGAATTTGAGGGCGAAATTTCCTCAGAGAAATCTCTGCGTTGTCGCGGGCGACGTTGAAGAGCCGGAGGTATATTCATACGAGAAAACTAGGACAAAAATCGAACCGAAAAGTCAACAAAGGGGAAAATTTTTCCCAACGCATCAAATTCCTCTTAAAGCCACATACGACCCCGCCCCCTTCCCTCCCGACTGAAATGTACGAACCATCTATGTGCTTTCACACAACGATGTTGTGTACGCCTGTCATTAATGCTAAAAGTGGTTAAAAGCAACACGACTGTTTTGAGCTCCGAATTTCGCAAGAATTCTTTACACACCTGTCCGCTCGGACCTTCGAATACGTTGATCGGGAACCAGTGAATTCGGAGTGTTTACGTCCTTTTCTGGAACAATTTGTTCGAAGTGCTACAGAGCCTTCTTTTTTTCCGAAAAAAAGCGACAGCGTGAAGGCCACGATTACACATCGTAGCACTTAATCATGCTGCTGGAATCACAGGAAAACAATCCATTATAACTATACTGCAAGGTTTACTCACAGACTGTTAATAATTGTAGCAATCGTATAAACAGACCAGTAATGCAAGCGGGTGTGTCAGGCGAAAGCCCACAGGCACTATAATATACTTATCACAACTTCGAATAAAAATGTGAAACCTCAACACAGAATCATCAAAAATATACAATTTACAAGTATAATTCATAAACGAAATATGAGAGGGTGCGAATTTCTTAATGAAACCAGCTTAGATGGACAATCGAGACTCTCCGAAGCAAAAATGTTTTAGTAGGAGCAATACCCTCAGGGAGCACCCGTACAGCGAATGAGACAGAGCAAAACCTCGCTACCTGGAAGGGTACAGTGACTGTGCACGTTAAATAAGTCGTAGAAGAGAAATATAAGCAGTTATGAAAATGTGAAGAAAAAATGTTACGTAAACCGGGGAACATCAAACAAATTGAATAACAGGCAAATGACTAGAAAAAAGGAAACTCAACATATATATGTCTAGCATAAATTGAAGCATCAGGTCAAATGGCTGGGAGAAAGCGACACCAAACGTGGATTAATTACATGAAAGTAACAAAAAACAAGCACTTTACATTGTACCTAGCTTATGATGAAACATAGTTCAATCGAAATGGCATAGAACTTCATGCGCAGGATTCCTGAGGGAAAGAAGGCGATTCCACCTGATCAGTGAGGGCTGCGTCGACTCGCATACCATGAACAGCACGTTCCAGCCATCTGATTTCAATCTGAATGGCAAGCGCCCGCACACCTTCATCGACGGTTGTGTTCTTCGACAGGCGGATGCAATGTTCAAGCAAATCAGATTCCATGAGCATTGTCATGTATCTAGAAAAAAAATAATGAAGTGGTAGTCCCGACTGAAAAACGAAAGGGATTTTGAAAACGACACATACCCCATAGAAACAGAATTGGCGTCACTATGAGAAAGCACGTGGTTTACACCCCACAAACACCACATCTGCGCACCAACAAGTGACGTCTCGTTGAGAATGCGCACGAAAGGCTCGAAGGATCTGAATATTGCGTCCATTTAATTTCAGATATCAGCATCAAGATCGATGTTAATAGTCGAACAAACCTGTACGAAACCATAGGTACTGTAAGCATGGGCCACTGGCGAATCGACTTCACCATACGTTCATTCACTTGTTCGCGGGATAAGTTAGCACCATGGGGCCAGTTTTCACAAAGCAACATGTTGGCTAAAACACCTGCGGCGAAGTAGCTTCGTTCAACAGCACGGTTTCGTCCAGCTCCATCAGCACGAGTAAAATCTCCATCAAGACATTCACTGAAATGCAGCGAATAGCAATGAAAATCGAGGAAACTAAATACGGGAGACGGACAAGACAATCGGCATTTGCCGCGCCATCGCGCGCGGCGCATTATGATGCGTTGCCCGCCAAATACTGAATGTGTCAAGTTTATCGATTGGATTAAGCAAACTCATGGCCATTTAACAATCGGAGCAAGATTCCTTGCGACGATTCCGCATGTTCGCCGGTCTCTTTTGAGCATGTTCAAATGCAGTCGAAAGGCAATACATGCTCGTCCGTTTTTTTTTTTTTCTCATGGCATCGCTGCACTCCGCCACCGCGCCCACGCTTTACGATCGTCTGTCACATCTCATAAAGCGCTAGATAAACTACACAACATACGCAAAGAGCTTGCCAATTTCGATTCTGTAGCATCAAGAGTTTCTGCTCGTATACTTCGGCGACATTGTTCTGAAAAATAACACATATGACTGAAAATAACTGAAAGTACCGATTCCGAAAATTTTACAGATAAGGGCTTACCAAAGATTCCTAGTACTTTGTTTGATGTTTGTTTGTGATTTTCAAATAGTCGCAGGATATCAAATGAAACTCCGATACCATTTTCTTGAGCGAAAACCACACAGGTGGCCGGACAGTCGTCTAAAAATACACAAATGGAATGGACATACTGAAACCTATTAATCGATTGAGTTCAAAACAATCGGAAATTACAATTGCTGGCAGATGTTAGCTGGGAATCGTCCGACATTCGAGTGTGAATGCTTGGCAACTTACCCGTTAGATTCCACAGGGCACTCAAAGTGAACTTCAGAGTGTAGAGCGAGTTCTCAGCACGAACACCGTTTGAATTGCGAAAATGATCTAAAAATAATTCATTTTGGCATTCAAATTTACTAATGTATAAAGAGCAACATCACTTTTTTGAACTACTGCACATTACCTTCAAATTGTTAGTGCGGCGGTAGCCCAACTAGGGGGGGGGTATAAAAAATACAATAAAAAACCTAATAAAACAAATTTGTCTCTTGAGATCGAAGGATCTAGAGATAGACTCTGTGATCCACTTTTCATGAAGTACAATGCCCACTTTCATGAAAGTGTTCAACTACTCACTCCGGAGCCAGTCCCCAAGTAAGTGCAAAAATCCTCATAATTCTTGTTCACAACTGTTTTTTTGCACTTCCCTGCATAAAATGCATTTCAGCCGGCGGAATGGCACGCGACTGAATCCTAAAAATTGCAAGGTCCCAAAAATTCCCCCGCCCAATGAAGCGTACTTGCGCGGTCAATACATCATATGAGTTGTAAACAAACCCGCGAAAACTTTAGCGAGCCCTCGAGAAACCCTGAGGGATTAAAAAACAAAACACCAAAGAGCAATAGGTTCAGGGTAGAAATAATTATTGGCAATAATATCTTCCGGACTTACTTAGATTTTGTTCCATTAGATGAACAAGATGTTTCACGTAACGTACATCGCTGGCCAGGACTCGAGCATCTTGAGAGCGCATTTTTGGCGCAACAATTGACACTATGGCTATGGTCATCCTGAAAAATACATTATTAATTCATCTATTCATAACTATTTACACCTTACACCACGAGTTTTTTGACAGATGCGTAGCATTCAGTCATAATATGCGCCTATAGGACACTTCCCTGGGGATTTTCTGCAAATCACGACTTTTCCCCTCTCCCCCCCCCCACGCACACACACAAGATTAATCCGTACGGTAAGACTTCCCTTCCCATCCTCTATCCAACCATCCATCTTCCTGATTTTTCACAACATCCTAACAATTTTCCAGCTATTTTTTTTCAAGAAGTTCTTAAGTTTTATAAAACTGTCATTGGTCAGGGAAGCGCTCTTGAAATAGGAGAAATCGTGAAGGGTCAACGAAAGAAAACATTTTTATCAGAGGCCACTACAACCTCCCTCTCCCACCTCCTCTACGACCTTCCCCGCAGGGATCCCCATCTTTCGAAAAGTAGACGCGCCCTGTGCGCCTCTGAAGAAACGATGGAACATGTAACTTACCTTGAAACACCAGCATCCGTATTGATCAGCATGCTTTCCAGTGCAACCTTGCAAGTTCGGTAGAAATTGATCCCGGAAAGTTGGAGAAGATAATCGTTGCATATCGTCAACCATACATTCTTTTGCAGCTGAAAAAGAGAGAAATCGGTCGCAATTCAACGGTATCATATTATGCCGAAATGTACCTGCGTTGTTTCTGGATAAGTTTCAGCAGCATCAAGGCACCGATCGACGCATTTTCGGACAGCTGATATTGAAAGACGAGAGATCCGCTTCATCCTGAAATATCATACGCATTAGCAAGTCTTTTTATTAGGCATTACGTAATCGATACACAATGAAAACAGTCTCATTCGCTGCGGATGATGGGGCGTGTCAGCTTAGATAGGTGTGGCGAGGCGCCAAACCCTTTCCCACCCAGTTACTGAAAAGAGTGGGCGACAATAATTAGTGTGAAAAGGGTTTGCCGCCGCGCCGAACGCATCCCGCCTAACACGCCCGTTCATGCGCAACGAAAAAGAATGCATAGAATCCACTGAAAAAATGACTCACTTGCAGAGGTGGTAAAGACAAGCGCTGCCGGCCATTTGAACACCAAGATTGTGCAGATGTTTGCGCAATGCCGCACAAACCACTGCTGCACATTCAGCTATTTCACTATCCGAGAAATCATCATAACCGCTTTGTAACATGTAGTAAACACAATGCAAAGCGTGTGCAGTGAATGCATCCCTGAAGCGATACAAAATAGTCCAGTATGAAAGCCAAGATGTAACCGAAGAGTAATCAAACCTGTCAGTATTCCAGTAATCATTCAAAGCCATCACTGCTTGCGTTCTGGTAGCGCAATTAATGATTTGTACATCTCGTTCCACCGGAACAACGTAGGAATGCCCGTCGAGGGGAGTTGCTATAAAAACGAACTCTGTTGTAAACAAATCACACTTTCCGTAAGACAACGATCACAAAAAATGATTCAATATGTCTTCGCAAAATCAGTGATCTCTCTGTACTACAAACCATAAAAGGCAATTCCAGTTGAAAGGCTGGTCGGCTTCCTACAGCCTATCCATTACAAGGACCCTTCTGGTCAATTTAATATTTTATCGATCAAAAAAATGGGAATTTTCCTACTCCTGGCGAAAATTGATAATCCCTATGGATCTACAGATTGCTTGAACACGACTCTCGAAGGACCAAATAACTAAGCGTTTCCCTCTCCTCCAAAGGCGAGCAGAGATGCTTGTTGCCTTCTGCTTCAAGACCTTTGCCCCAACCTTCTACATGGTCACTTCTTTCATAGCACTGCAGTCTTCCCGAACAGGCCTATCTTAGGGTTCACCATACGTTCTGCCGCCTCCACATTTCGCAGATGAGATGTGCCTCGATGTGCATTTCATTTGAACGGGCGACGGGCTGCGCTTTTGGTGAGATATTACCTTTTGAAACGCTGTTAACATATATCTGTTCAGCGCAGGGTAGGATGACTATTGTCTCACAAAGAAAGATCCCATACAAAACGCATCCTACCAGCACGTAGCCACACCGTCCCATGTCCAGGATATGTCCCAATCACGGCCCTTTACCCATT
>MU914149.1:15382-25399 GCA_036418165.1 Cooperia oncophora | reverse complement strand
GGCTATTACGTCTGGGAACATATCAGAAGATATCCGTTGAAGACACATGGTACGCTCAAACACATTGAGGGTGTATGAGACTATCAGCCCCCCAGCTGTCGATGTGTCGTGGTCCCCCCGCCCAAAACTGCACGGGGTCAGAGTACGGGGCCGTGGGAAAGTCGTAATTCCTTGCTACGCCGCCCGTTTCGCAAACTCACGTTTTTACTAACACCGTCCGCGCGGCGCGGTCGCGTGCAGCTCTCTTGGCTTTTTGCCAAGTCCTGTAATTGCGCTTTGGAATACAAGTACAACGCAATTTCTTTATGCGGATAACATTTTAGGTGCTGCAAAATAAGAACCGAAGATGATGACGAGGGCTAGAACTCAAGAGCAACTGTGCTGCTTCTGCAATATCCCTCAGAGGCCGCGCATTCCCACAGAACATGACAATAAAAACGGCCTAAGCGTCCCACTCGTTAGTTTGAAGTATTTCTATAGCTTTAGAGCCGGATTCGAGCCGGATCGCAGAAATGCGATTTTAATTTATTTGCGTTTCCTTAGTTTTTTCAATTTTGTTTTATTTACATCTACATTCGTTGTTCTTCATTTCTAGCCTTTGTCATTCATCACCTTCTATTCGGACTTTGAAGCATGAGCAATACCTCAAATGTTAGGGAATTGCGTTTTGCTTGTATTGCTCATGTTTTATTGTCATGTTAGCCGTTTTTTATTTAGTCGATGTTTTGCGGGGAATGCCGGCCTCTGAGGGATTATTGCAGGAAGCAGCCACAGTTTGCTCTCGAGTTCACCCTCGCCATCATCTTTTCGGTGGCTTATTTCGCAGCAACTAAAATGTTTATCCGCATAAAGATAATTGCGTCTATGTATTCCAAAAGCGCAGTTACACGGACGTGCGCAACGAGCCAAGAGAGCCTGCCACCGCGACCGCGCCGCGCGAGCTGTGTTAGTGAACAAGGTGAGTTGCAAACGGGGACCGGGCGGTGTAGCAAGGAATTACGACTTTCCCACGGCCCCGTACTCTGACCCCGTGCAGTTTTGGGCGGGGGGACCACGACACATCGACAGCTGGGGGCTGATAGTCTCATACACCCTCAATGTGTTTGAGCGTACCATGTGTCTTTAACACGTACACAAGTAGGTGGACTCGTGTACTGTACGAGAAGCGTACACATCGTTGGGAGAGTCTTCTTGGCCGGTGTGGGAAGGTGGTTCAGTAGTAATTATATAACAAGGGCGAGCAAGGAATGATGATAAGCTTATTTCATCAAGGCCAAGCCAACCCAGTACAGCGGATGGGACTTACGAAGGATCGTCGTCTCAGACTGCGAGACGACGATGAGGGATGTGATCGTTGTCAGAGACGACGATAGGGGGGGGGCGGAGGGGATGGTCATTTTGGTCACCGTATTTGGTCGGTGGGATTCTAGCCGTGAGGAAACATTATATTTGTTCACTTTTGCAACAAATCCGCCTATTAATCAGGATTTCCCCAAATCTTCCACTTCGGACTCGGAGGGCGTCTAGATAAGGCGTGTTGCTGAAATGGAACTAGATCAGCAGCCGAAAAATTCTTATCGAGTCTTCCCTCGTGCGCGGTCGAGTTACCGCTCCCCTGCATGGACGCACAGCGATAATGCGTAGCTCGCCAGGACGAGCAGCGTATACGCCTGGCAGCCGAGCGGAATTCGCCGATCCTGGCAAGCGCTGCGATAATGCCTTTTTCGAGAAAGGGTGCCCTCATTAGAGCCCTATCCAAGCCACAACATTCCGACGCCAAACGGCTTGCCGCCCCCCCGCCCCCTCCCTCACTCCGCCTCCCCCCATAAATGGACGAACGCTTCCTGACGCGCTCTGATCGATTTATTTGCTGAGCAAATTATGAAGCGAAGGGATCGGTATGAAGCGGCCGTGATGCAGCATGGATATATGAGTACACATGTGCACGCGTGCCTTCGGTAGCCGCGTTATGGCAAGATGCCTACAGGAAACTCGTCCAAAATTGATTTCTAACACATTGAGAACGGAGGCTCTTTCTTCGCAGGATTTTGACCGTTTCACTCCGTTCTTTCGCCATTTCCCCACTATATAGCGCCCTACTAGCATTTTAGGCCGAGCACCAAATCATCGTGCCAACTGCCTTTAAAATCTTTGAACGCGTCGATCTTCTTTTTTTCTCTGCACTCTCTGTCCGCATGGCACTCTGTGGTTGTTGTGACTTCGCACATTCCAGCTTTTCACGGATTATAAGTGGTTCACCCAGCCCGAGTCCCTCCCCCTGAAAAAGCCCGTTTCCTGGCTCGCTACATGTTTCCTACACGTTTCGATCCTATTTCAGCCTCTGTCCTCTATCTGTCAGCGTTATTTGGTTTCGCAACACGACCACGCACAAAATTCAAATGTCACATAACCAGCCTACGTCTAATGTGAGATCTTCTTCCGGCTCACCTGTCTCAACCCGGTAAATTTTTGGCAGTGGTCGATGTCAATTTTCGCATTTTTCAGCGGTGTTGACTTTTTCATGCAAATTTTAATCATTATTTTTCCACTCCTCTTGAAATTTTACGATCTCACAAGGAGCTTCAAAATTTGAGAAGAACCTTTCGTGAAATAAAAGAAACATTCTGGGTTTTGAAGTGGAAATATTGAGGAAGGTTCCAAGGCAAGATGCTATCTCTGTTGTTCACCAGATTTTTTTTTGTTTTGACAAACTTTCCTTTTGTGTTGCACTGTTCACTGCGTCAAAGTTGCTGCACTACCAGTGCGGGACTGCATCATTTCGTTTTGTTTTAACTGCGTTTCACCCTTTTTTCGCACCTACGCTGCTAGCCTTCTATGGAATTTCCACACCTGACTGTTTGTCTCTGTCTGTTGTCTCTGTCTCTCTTGTTTTTATCTCAATACAACACTTTTGAAGAGTATATTTTCCAAATTTCGTTCCGATCCTGCTACGCCCTGGAGAGAACGAATCTCTTCGTTTTCATTTTGCCGTGCCAATAACCTTGGAGGAGGAAAAGGGCTTCAATGAACTTATCGTGCAGAGCTTGGATAAACATCCGAATGCATTTGCCGTTACTGGAATTGGCTCACTCATCCCGGTGCCGTTCTCCTTTCTAGACTTAGGTAGAAGTCCGGAATTTTTATTTTTGCACAAGAACTCCTTTGAATGCCTCCCCCGCCAGTATTACTACCATCAATTTTTGTTGAAGACAGTGCCCGCTATCAAGTGGTCCGCGAAATGCCTTCCGTGCATTTGGCATCGTTGTCCGCATTCGCAGAGAATATACCACTTTCGTCACTCGAAACGGCGAGATAAAGAAGCTAGAGACGCGTGATATTGCAACCACGATTACTTTCCACTCTGCAAGACAATGGCCTACAAGCGGAGTTGCGTGTGTACATAGCGTTGCCTGGAGCGTCGTAAGGTGATTTCCTGTGCTTTTGCCGGGAAAGATTGCACGTCGAATTCTGCTGATCAGGCTTGCCGACGTCCGAAACTCGTCCAAGGCGTCTGCCTCACTGCTGAGAGGGTTTATGTTCTTAGGGCCAACCTTTTTTTTCGCTTCTTTTTTTGGAAGTTACTTATGAGCTACTGGTTCATGATTGAGCACCTACTACTCGTACGCTTGATCGCAAGAAATGCCCTTAAAGCGTACGCGTTCGACCTTCTAGGAATCTTAGCATCCTGTGGGGTCTTTTCTGGTGTACTGCTCTGCTCTAGAAGGAACTGAGATGAGACAGCGTTTTTTTTTATTCGGCTTATCATTTCTATTTTTCGCCTTCTTCACAGCCTGGAAAGTTTGATATCTGTTGCTCCCTCCCCTGATGTGAAATGTACGGTAGGGTTTAGACGAGACCACCGCTAAACTGAATCCGCGTGGTGACTTCACTGCCTTGCCCCAAGCTGAAACCTTGCTATTTCGAAATACCACATAAGGTCATAAACGGGGTAGTCCTTGTGATGGCGAGGCATCGTTCTTCATGTGTCATTTTGGGACTTTTAGCGCGTATCAGAGAAGGCCTCCAACGGTTTGGGGCGCAGAAGACTGAGGTTTTTTTCATCGAAATCTTCACATTAACCTCATACTCGCGCCCCGTGGCATTGTACACAACTTGATGTTGCTGACCACCCAAAGAGTACCTTTGAACCGTCTGAGCGTTCCTTTATTTTATTATTTATTTATTTTAGTATTTATTTTATGTCCTTCATTTTAGCTGCCCACAACATAGTTCTTTTGATAGCATTTCGTCTTTACAGGATAGGCCGCCCGCAAATATGACACGAATGTTCTTCGTAAGGCAGTTTTCGGTACCATTTTGAGTCCGATACGAGCCGCGCTCCAAGCTGCGGTCTGCACATTAAAAGAAACGAAAGACCAACTCTCAGTTAGGTTGACCTCTTGTAGGCCGGATTGTCAGCTTGGCTATTAAGGTGGTTGAAGCACTACCCCATTCCCTTCTCCGTGAAGCGAACGACGAGGCAGCTCTCTTGCGTCGGCTTTAAATGAGCGGCGGAATCCAGTAACGCTTTCTATGTCCTGGACAAGTAGGCAATGGCTAGTACTGCTGCCAGCTGCTGATCCATGGCAAAAGCTCTAATCTGCCTGTAGTTTTGGCCAGACCAAACAATCACTTTTTGACAAATGTCATCATGTGTGTTCTTCAGAGGCCATAGATGTTCATCGATGCGTCCTACTCACTAAGCAGATCAAAGAATGGCCGCTTCTTTTGACATGTTTGTGTGAGGAAATGTTGCGTCAATTCCATGGCATAGTTCCGTCTGAACCTACTCACTCGCACGCATCAAGCAAATGGGTTATTACTAAGGTGAATCTGGTGGCCTACTTGAGCGCACCATAGCCTGCGAAAGCATATATGCTTTGAGAAGGACATGGAGAATTGAACAGGTTGGTAGATCACACTTCTGTCGTGTGGCCACTGTAGTCGGTAGCTAAGCACTCTCTACTACGTCAACCCATATCCTGTTTAACTTACGGTATTTCAACTCTTCCCCGGATGATAGCCTGTAGAAGTCTTCATCTTGGGGGTTCTATCTTATGGCAACATCGAAATCTCGAACAGCATCATAAACTCGACTCCCTTATCATTGACGAACTCTGAAAGATTCTTCGATCAGAGCGAGTGAGATCCCTTAGTTATTTGAGCCTTGTTTTCGTGCCGTCTCGTGACTGAGTACAAAAAAAATGAGATCGCAAAAAAATGAAATTTGGCATCCACTGAAGGATAGGGGTTTTGTGGTTTGAAGAAGAGAGAAGGGAACGGAATTGCAGGCGAACTCGAACGTTGTTGACTCCGTTGCCGCAGTTTGGCTCTGTGGCGAAGACGTTCAAAAGAGTTTGTAAGGCACCTAAGATTTTTCGCGATACCCTATGACTTATCGATTGATTCGGTGCAAAACTAGGACCGAGGTCTAAGACGGAAAGACTGACGCCTCCAACCACAATAACTCTAAGAGGTGCAACACTCGTTGCTTCACCATGGTCAGTTTATAGGTAGTCTACACAAGTAGAGGTTGTACACTGTGGTTGAGGAAGAAGCCATGTTCCCGAACCCGCTAGCCTATTAAACTTAACCTGAAGTTTTACTTTGATCTTTGAACGGATAGAATCACAAACAGTCTTGGACTCACTCACGATCCTGCCCCATAGGCAATTTGGCAGAAAAGGCTGACAACATGCTTAGACGCACACCTTCTAAGCATGAAAAATGTTTGACCACTTCTGCTTCCTAGTGCAGTCCTCAGTATGTTTCATGCCATTATTTGCATGCTGTCTTCCGGGAATCCGCATACCTCGTGCTCTTTTGCTGAAGTTCGGAACGACGCGATGTTGAAGGCAACGTTCGAGATAGGAGGTTGGGGGGTGGTCTGCTTGCCATGGCGAGCTTCTGTTGCAGGGGAAGCGCATAAGTAGAAAATGACTGCCGGACATTTATGTTATGTTAAACGTTTCTGAACTTAATCGGAATGCAAATTTCGTTTCCGCATGTTGAAGAAGGGTTCTATTGTGCGTTCGCTGCGCACCCACGTTTGGGTTACCTAAGCAGAGGGTCGTACTTTGTCTCTGATGTGGGGTAATATGTAGCGTATGAAATCTTTTAAATTGTTGATTTTTTCCCGTTCTACGGCCGTATACACTCGTCCCGACCACCACTCGAGTCGCCGTAAGACTCGTCTATTTTTGATTGACCAGGGAAGACTTGCCCCTCCGCTCGACTGATTTTTGGGAATGGAGGGGAATCATATCAAATACAACACCCCACAGTCGCGATATGCCGTGGCGCCTTGCGAATTTGCAGTCAGTCAAAGTTTCTGTTGGCAAATAGTAGGTTTTTTGCGACATTTACCATTTCACGGTCGTCTTCATTAGGTTCGCTAACTGAATTGTTCTAGAACCGAAAAGTCATCGGAGCCGTTATCACCATGGTTTTGAGCCAAAATTTACGGAGGTCATAGAACAGATAGAAAAAGAACTGTAGTGATTAGTGTAGACAGCTACCCTTGTGTGTACCCCACAGACCACGAAGAGATTATTCCACCTGGCGGGAGTCACTCCGTAAACTTCTCTCAATATATCGGGCTATTGTAACGTCCTATTAACGTTACATGGTACGTTGATTGCGACTGGGACATCCTGATGTGCATTTTATAACATTTGATTGGCTGGGACGAATCGAACTTTTCTGTGGGGCATTGGTGCTTATGCAACTTGCTGGAGAAGGAGAGCTCGCCATCCGACATTGTTCTTGTCTATTGAGGGCCATAGTAAATGCAAATATGCAAAATCACTGCAGAAAGGGGGGAAGTGGGGGTAGGACGATCGATGCGAAGATGGCTCGGCTTTAATGAAAGACCATTTCTGCACGAAGGAAATGGTTCTGCTTCCAGAAATCCTTTTTCTTTGTCCTAGGTAGACACTTCACCTCCGTGGCTTTCATTTTTTCTTAGCATTTCTTAGCGCTATATGCCGTCTAGCATAGGGAAAAAATCCGAAAAAAGGACAAAAATATGTGTTGCATACAACGTGAAACTGGCTTCATTTCGTGGTTCACAGGAGCTCACAGGACTTCGCGAAGTGCCCAGAAGTACACTAGCGCCTTCGACAGACATCATGCATATAGGTGGTGGTGATGCTCGCCTGGAATTATTATAGAATAACGCTTCCCAACAAATCTTGGCGTTGCTCGGCTTACTGGAGAGAGGGGGGGGGGGGGGGGGAAGGGGGGTGAGCATTTTGCATTTTCCTGTTGATTTGTCTGGAAGGTATAGTGAAGCTGTGAAATTACAAGTGAACATTAAGTTAATTGCAAGAATACACAGGTCTTTGCGAGATATCCTGCACAAGTTCTGCTGAGTACAATTGAGTGCTCCCACCAGGCCGAACCCAACTGCGCCCGAATCGTGTTGATTCCGTAAAAAAAAAGAAAAAAAAATATATATACCATTTTCACTTTAAATTCACCCTTTTTCAAACCAAATTCACCCTTTTTCAAACCAAATTCACCCTTTTTCAAACCAAATTCACCCTTTTTCAAACCAAATTCACCCCTTTTCAAACCAAATTCACCCTCACTTTTCACATCAAATTAACCACTTATAAAGGCGGCATCATCAAGCAGATCATGCCAGACATCACTGCGAGCCCGCCCCGACGGCCACGCGCCATCTTGTCAGGCGCGAACATAGATTTCTCAACTTGTTTCATAAACTACTGCTTTTGCTGTTTTCCACCAACAGACATTGAAAGACCGGGCATTGACACATGGCCGCCCATTTTCCAAAGGGTTTGGCAATCTAGGCTGACCACGCCCACTTGCTTTTCGCGGACTTTCGACATTTTTTCAAATTTTTGCATTTTAGGGCTGCTGTGTGAGCCCCGCCCACTGGTGCAGGGCCCCGCCCACTTTGAAGAAGCCCCGCCCACTCTTCAAATGGCAGTATGGAGCCTTGGCTTGCGTGGTATTGCTGAGCATTCGGAATAAACTTTGCCGGATTTTCTTGTTCCGAACGGACGAGGTCCTAGCATGCAAGCCAAGGCTCTATACTGCCGAATTGCACCATTTTTGATTTTTGATTTTATGCCCGCCCTTATGAGTGGTTAATTTGATGTTAAAAGTGAGGGTGAATTTGGTTTGAATTGTTAGCCATTTCAAGTTAGCATGAACTCGTAAGTACGTAGATGACTAAATAATACATCTCAAACAGATTCGTGCGTATTGTCCTTTCCAAACCCTAAACAAACATCTGCTTGCATGGATAAAAAGCACCTGAAATCAGAATTTACACCTTTCCACCACCTCTGCGTAGAAGCGTAATGCACGGCGCACACTCGGACCAAATCGATCGATGATAACCAATTATGCTTTGACTCAGACCAACGAAAATATTCGTTCTGAGGGCATAGAATTTGCGAATAAGTATCCTTATTGTGTCAACAGAAAGAGTCAAGCTTTTGTGTGGCTAGCGCGAGGATAACCCATCTAAAATATTTTAAGACTACCGGGCTTCAGGAGAACGGTAGAGCTTCCTGGAAGGAGAAAATACTGGGCGTTCTGATGGTGTTTTTAGTTTTGCAAAAGATACCGTTCGAAAGAAGTTATTCTCATACGAAGCACCCACCCGCGACTTGCCCCTAACCATCTGTAACCCATTGGAAATATTTCATGGACGGGGCAAGGTACAGATTGCGAGTACGTGGAAAACGCAACAGTACGTATATGACGTTGACATGTGGTCTTCGTTTCCCAGGAGCCCCTCTCCTGAATAAGGTGATTAAGCTCGGAAAACGCACCGCGATTCCCCCTCGTCAATAGTCAACGCTCCAGCGCCATTTTGCGCTCGGATCGCAGCTCGGGCCACGTTGAGGCTGCTCTCATCCCCCAGAGATTTATACGCAGAGCATCGTCAATGCCCCAGCTTTCTACTGTAATTTTAAATAATCTAGGACTAATTCATTCAATATATGTATGTAATTACTGTTGTTTTGTTTTATTTAGGCGTTATATGGAAATTATGTAGGTTATTCATAAAACAGTTTATATTTTTACTTATTAAACTCAAGATGGCGGGATATGTCTTGTACAAGCAGTATTTATTTGAAGATTTCGAGAACCCCAGTTCACCTGTTCACCAAGAAGCTTCCCTCGCGGACGGCGGACGGTGTCAGTAGCCTCCCTTGGCGGGCTAGCAGGCAAATCGTTACGTATTTATCCTTCTCGTTAGTTCCAACAGTTAGGGCCGAAAGATAGGGAGAGGGGGCGGTACCGGGACCTTTTTTCGGAAAGGGGTCGTCTGACAGCACCTTTCTCACATCACGATGCTGTACCCTGCCGGTGGTCACATTGTCCCACGTGGCCACACGCTGAGCCACCGGTGGCTCATAATGTCGTCAACGTGCTGAAGTCGGTGAGAGGAATCAGTTCGAAGTGCAAATGCTTAGTCCTGAAAAAAGGAAAGAAGGCAGTTTCATATCTCACTCTCATCTCCCCCTGCACCTACAGCACTTCACCAAAGCCCTTCTGTCACCTAGTGTGACTGCGTAGACAATTGATATTAGTCAGAACTGGATCTGAACGAAGCGGTTATGTCGGAAAACGCTTCGAAACAATACCCCGTTATGGTTCTTCGACCTACTTTTACACGACTTTCAGCTTCAGCTTATGAGACTTGCTTTCAGTGGGGGTTGAAAGTGTTGCATGCATGCCGCCTGTGTGCATTAGTTTGTCAACGATTCTAGCTAGGCTTTATCTCGCCGTTAATTCGAGCGTCGAAGTTTCTGTAAATATCGCCCCTTGAGACTGTCGATCAACAAGGAGGGTTCCCAAGAATGAGCAATAGAATTCTCTACAATGAAGAGGTGAAAGTTAAAAGGCTAGATGACCCAATCAAGGTCGAAGTGATCGTGCGCTGCGTGTCCGTAGAATGAACATGACGACCTGGAAGGCCTTTCCGACATAGTCTATATAGGGGTGAAAGGAAAAAGAACTATTTCAATGCCG
>MU914148.1:0-23001 GCA_036418165.1 Cooperia oncophora | reverse complement strand
CGGAGGGGAATAAGTAGGTATAGACGGATGGGAGACGGGCAAGAGGATTGTAATTCGTCCTTTCGCCGCGCGCGGCAAAGAGCGCGGCGTTTTTTTGATTCGTGCTAATGTGTCGATTGCAGCACCGTATTTCACGTGGGCTACGAAAGTGTAGATATTCACAAGCATTTTGGACCCACACTGTTTGTTGTCGCCATCTGCTACCTGGATCCATCGTCATTTGCGGCGCGACGTCGCATGCGACGCCTATCAACGCGGCAAATTACGATTCTCTTGTCACGTACCCAGGCGGATGGAAATGCTCTCTTAGCTTGTTCCAAGATTCTTTTTCCCTTTCGCTACTGTACGGACACGACAGCGTTGTTAACCTTCTACTCTAATGAGGGATTCAATAAGGGTTTCGAAGTCACAGATACCAACATATTAGGAAAAAGTGCAATCCACGATCGTTCTGATACCGGCTTCGATGGTATAACAGTAAAACTGACTGCGAAGTCGAGGTACAAACAATCGCTATTGTTAAGAATTGACACCCTTTTTACAGCCGCATCTTTCAAGAAAACCAAGTTGTTCTGAACTTGCTACAGTTACCGAGGGTCCCCTATTATAGAATGTGGAAGATGCTCCAACGCTGAGTGGTTCGAGCGCTGATTATTGCTGAACTTCAAAGAATAATTCATATTGTCACAAACGGTTTCCTAATTTCCAGACATTGACATGTTGTTCAGTATTACCGGAAACGAAGGGAATAACTCTACGATTAAATATGGTAGAAACGCGCTTCGCTTGAATATGGTGATAGCTGCCACTTTTGAACCCTCAGGGGAATATTCGCGACACGTTTATGTCCCCAGGTTTGACCTCAGGCCGATTACACGCTAGTCGCGTGGGCGGAGTCTCAGCATCCTTCATTGCTGAGCCGGTCCTTCTGAACAGCTAAGGAGGGGCGCGCGCCAATAATAAAGGCACAGTGCTTCGTACACGTTCCGAATGTTTCCTTTCGACTCTTTTATGGTGCAGAATTGCTACAGCATTGCACGTGCAGCTTGCTCTTTTTTATCTGCTCTATCCCAATTATTAAGTGTTACTCGTTCATTAAGAACCATTTGTTGCGTGTTGCTGTTCAGAGACAGAACGCATGCTCTTCCACTTGCCACTTGGTGAGTAAAAGGGGCTGTAGCTATGGTCCCGTTTTACCTTCCACGCTCAACAGTGCACGGAACGGGGCTGGAAGGCAGTGTGTACGGTAATATCTTGGGCTGCATCCGCTTTCAACAAGCTACTGACATATGCGTCAATGCTGAGGGACCAAAGCGAGCAACACGAGTGCTAAAATTTCTACTGCAGCCAAGCCTAGACAACAATTGAAAGTGAGCGGGCTCAGAAGAATGGCGCGCTTAGCTATAGTTACACTAAGGCCTCGTCATGCGGCGCGTTGTGTGCGATGGCTCGGCGGTGGGCGGGGTACAGAACGGTACATGGGTAACACAACCCTCCTCCCCAGTTTCCATGCATTTGAGCTAGAAAGTGGCACGACTGCTGCTGGGAGACTACCCACTAAGTAAGAAATCAGGATCTTCCAAGGTAATCGCACGGTTCGTCTTCAAATTTGTTTTTGCTCACTATCGTTGAACAGTTTTGTTGTACTTACATGTTGTATAGTGTAGTTCGCTGCGGTCGGTTGGGCGTGTCAGGCGGGATGAGGTTGGCACGGTGCCAAAACCCGTTCTCCACCAGTTGTTGAAGCAGCAAGTGACATACTGTATCATATCGTTCGTATTACTCGTTTTCTACCACTTTTTGTCGCATGCGCGCTTCAACAAGAAGGCAGAGAACGGCTTTGACGGGTGGCACACTCATACTGCCTGACACGCCCAACCGTCCGCAGCGAACTAGAGTGTATGGTACTCTACGCTTGGTGATTGTTATTGGGGGAGTTTACCCCTATTTCATATTCCTCTTTTTTTATTTTTTTTTTTGGGAAATAGCGGCAATGCTTCATGTAGGCTGTTTGCAACGATAAGAAGCATTAGAGATTTGTGGTTAACGGTACTAGTTCCCAAGAGCAAATTTGTAAAGCGTCGGTCTAAAGGCCGGAAGATTCACGCGAGTGGTGCATGGGACGCAGGACCAAAAGGGATGCTGCACCATGCAAGATCGCGCAAGACGGAACCGAGTGATGAAAGAATGTTGCTAAGGCCATGAAAAATGACTCGAACACCGATTATGACGAGTAGAGTTTTCTAAAGATCGTCATGAAAATTGTATCCGAAAAAGCCAAAAACGTGTGCTACTGTTTTGCTTTGGCTATCATTCGTGCCACAGGAGGTGCTAAGGTGGGGAACTCATATTGAGATTAGGCCTAAACCCTTTACAGTTTTGGTCGTCTCTCAGAGCGTAAAAGCACAAACGAAATCGAAAAATGCATAAAATTTGTACGGAAAACGACAGGCTGGCTGCTGTCCTTAGAAACTTACCGATGTGGGAACCCTCTGCGTGTTGTATACCACTATAACATATGTGCTTTATACCAAAGTAAGTAGGGTCTTCTTCGTGTTATTGGTCTAGCCTCGCTTAATAAGCGTGGTAATGCCGTTAAAGTTTTTGGTTAGTAATGTTGTGTCTCATGAGCGCTTGAAACGTTAAGGCCGATTTACTAAATGCTACCAACCTCGTGAGGCACAACATTACCAACAAAAGTTACAACTTACCATGCCGAGGTTGCAAGAAGAGAGAAGCTGGGAAAAGGGTTAAAGTCTTTGAACTCCTTTGTGGGATGGGGCACGCATTCTACTTCCATTCAGAATCGTAGTGGCTTATTGAATGCGATGTGGCCTATACAATGACTTGCGGGGGCCAGCCGATGTACTCAGTGTTTTATCCTCCCAGACGAATCTGGTACCAATTTACCGTCCCCGGAGGGTAGAAGGCTTGGTTGGCCTGGGCGGAGTCGACTCGGGAATTGTATCCACCTCCGCGCGAGTGGTAAGCGCTTGTCACTACACCACCTCTGCCTCACCATCTCGATTACCATCTAGCTTCAAAGCCACAAACTTTGGGAACATAGAAACATATAATGGACACTTTCACGTGAATCTTGTCTTGGTTTCCTTCGAGGTTTCTTATAATTAGGTCCGCATTGTCCAGTAGGGGGCGGGAGCATTTCTAGCTAGTTTACTACTCGCTTACAAGATGCGTTTAATAAGGAGGGGGGGGGCATGGCTACTTTACCACTGGGTTACAAAAGTTGCCAAATGCAACCGTGTGATCTGCAGCAGGATGAGCACTCCATATCCTGAGATGGGAAGGGCGTGGCTTCCCTGCATATGCACATAGCATAGAATGCATTTTTTGATGCTTATTTCATATTAGACGCACTTGGTCTCCCTGCAAACGAGATGGCGTCTGGAGGGCGTGGACAGGGTGCAGCGACATGATGTGGTCGTGTCAGGACGACCACCTCTAAATTTCTTCTCCCAGCTCGATTACCCTCCGCATCTTACCTACCGTATTCCTAGATGTCCCCAAGTTTCCACCACTTTTTCCTGATTTCCAAAAACTTTTCCTTGAAGGTACGGTGAGCGATCAGGTATAGAAGTTGGAAATATGGTGTCAGGAAGGGTAGTGTGGTCCGTGACGAACAACCTTGTACCGGTTTCGCGGCAAAAAATTGTAAGGGAGGGGCGCTATAGCGCAATATAGGTTCAGTGACGCCTCCTTTTTCCAGTGACTCCGCCTCCAGACTCCGCCCTCAAGGCCCCCTTTCAGTGAAAAACGAAGCTGCAGGACGAAAAAGCATGAAAATTCACTTGAACGGTCGTAGAGTTCTTATCGGGGAATCAGGTGTGCGGATGAGGGCGTAATGTTGAAGATGCAGTTAATTAAGCACGTACAAACTGGGATCGGAATGGGGTTCTATTTAGGGCAGTCGGCACGTTTTTTTCTGCTTTTTTCTTCACTATCGAATTACTCACAACCTAATCATCTATATGCAAACTCCTGATCCACTATCTGTGATGGCGAATGATTGCGGGCTTTGCCTTCAAAAAAAACTGCTGTCGAAAGGGGGAGAGGGAACATTTCACCAATCAACTAGCAATTTCAACAACCAGTATCAGTAGTCGTGTAGAACTTTGAAGCGGCACAAAACTAAGGAGAGCCTTCCATCAGCAGACCTTCATCGGTCATATAACCCCCTCCCCTCTCCCCCCACCCTCGGTGGTATTCTCCCAACGATGCACCCAGGGCGTGGATACTGAAGAAACAGAGGTAGCCTTTTTCTCCAATTTTCGCGGGCTCAGGATTTCATCATTCGTGCGAGAGGCCACCCTGACCGCCTGTGCTACACAAAGCAGGAGTACCGTGGTCCCCAAATGGCAATGTGGCACCGGAAGCGCAGCCAGCGCTGTGGAGATGGGATGGGATGATGTCAGCGAGGCAGGGTTGGCGCGCCGTTAGCTCGTTCCCCGCCAGTTGTTGAGGGCAGGTGAGCGAGAACAAAAAGGTGGAAAATAAGTGATCGGATGACGTGATGCAGTTTTACGCTTGCCGAAGGAAACCCATGCCCTTAGACACGCCCCATCATCCCCAGCAAACAAGGCTATAGAAGTATCCATATTATGGAACTGAATCCTTGTACCAGAATCCAGAGCGCATACGTTGACTTTGTTTAAATTCTACTAGTTTACGCTAACTGGGTAGCGAAAATGTATTAAAATTGAACAACAATTCTAAATTTAAGTAGAATGCAGGGCGCCTTCTGAAAAGGTATCGATGAGCCCGCTTCACTGTGCTTCTCGAACTTTGTCAGTGCATAATTTCAAAATTTATTTATAATCTCCTGTGGCAGGGTTCCAGATGCCGGAAATGTTCCATTTCGGCTGCACCAGTCTGTCGAATCGTCTCAGCGTAGCGGCGCTTTAATGGCCGGCCATCGCCGCGCATGCCATGGCCTAAAATCGGTATGCGGCGACTTTTTAGGATACTTATGGTGCCATTATGTCTAGATTTCCTTACCCATTTGAATACCAACATAATGAGGACGTTAAATAGCCATCAGATCCGGTATACGGTATATTCATCTATACATTGTTGCTCCTGATGTCTTATCAAAATGTGTTACCTGGCAGTCATTAAAAATTTCAGCAAGAAGGAAAGTAGAGATGGGACAGAGGTTGCCTCTAATAGGGTCATATTACGCATAGGAATCTACGATTAAGGAATAGAGGCCGTGCCTGATATCTGGGGAAGGGTGCAGGTGAAAGGTACAGCCGCTAGAAGATTTTTTCAAATCAAGGTTCTCTTGCGAGTGCATACGGTTCCGCCCTTCTTTCCTGATTTATTTTTGGGGAGCTGTACGAGAGGAATCATGCTATGGGATCTCATAGAAGCGACAAAATAAGGGAAATCAAAACGAGAATCTTGACACTAGCTGGGGCAAGGGCACTGTTCGAGCTCACCACTGGCGTTTCCAAACCACTATTTGATTTCTTCCTAGATCCATCATCAAATCACTAAACGATCTGTATTGGTAGAAAAGGCAGCCAAAGGACGGGCTCATTTCAATCCTTCAGCACCGCTCCGACTGGATAGGCCACTATGTGTGGACCGGAATTTTTCGAAAAACTACAGTACTTATCTTCGTTGCGAGACCTGCGACCTTACTCTTGTGGCACATTGGGCATTCCAAAGTGGCCCCAATTTACACATGCTTTCTTTGGATTTAGAGAAGAACGGGAGGTGGACATTTGTCAAAGAGGGGATTATGAAATGGATCAAAACAGTCTTTCTGCCTTTTCGTAGGTTACATACAGGGGCGGAGGGGCAAAAAAAGTCACTTCGACCGAGTCACATATCAGCAAAGTTTTCGCTGCCCAGAGAAGACGTGGATACGAGTACCAGGGCGGAAGATACCCAAGATGTTCCTCGATAAGCAGGAGCTGGCTCTCGCCCATCACCTTCATGTACACCAAAATATGAAGTCATCTCCAGTCGCAGCCTGACTGGAGAAGACCTTTGGAATTCATGTCACCTCCAAACAGCTGCGAAACTTCTAGTATGGAGTCACCCATGGATAGCTACCTGGAGACCAGTACTCTCGATCTGGATGACCTCCAACATCGAGCAGCTCCGACAACGTCGCCACGGTCTAGGACATCATCTTCACCACAGTCCTTCGTGGACCCCGGACTGAAGGTGAGCGCTGGCGGTTACATTGAGCAACTCGTGAAGAATATCCTCCTCACATGTCGTCGCCCGTACCTTCTTGGAAACTTTGTACTGCTACAGCATTGGGTGCCACCACATGGAATCGAAGGGCGTTGGAGAAACTCTCGCCTACTTGGAATGGAAGGGGGCTGAGTACCTAAAGAAGATGGAATATCCAAGTAGGTCACCTGACCTGAACCCTCTCAATTACCCGGTTCGGGCGGAGTTCAATAGGGTGGTCTACGGTGGCGGAGAAATCGACTATCTCGCTGATCTCAGGCACCACATCGCGGTCGCGTGCCAGAATCTCTCGATGGCGCTCGTCCAGAAGGCTGTGGCGGAGTGTCATGATAGTATTTAATATGCTCTTTAATATGGTGGTAAAAATGTCCGATCAGAATTCAATAAAGTGTAACTTATAGCGCCTCGAAAGTCAATGAAGAAAACTTTTTTGAGCCCTCCCCCTTCTGTATTTCTGACAATTAGCATATCGTTCCCAGCATGCTGCGCTGCAAAAGTAAATTTTGAAGTATTGAAAGAGCAGCTTTGATCAAAAGTTCACTGATATTTTATCAAGCAGAGGGCTGACAAGGGATTAGCGTGTAGTGGCTTTCAAATATGGCAAGTATTTTCTTTCCTGCTTTGTTTTCTCTCAGTATAAGGACGGTGAGTATAATCGGTACACTCGGTCGCTTTTTTTCAGGAGAGTATCTAGGATTTGCATACCAAGCAACAAGGCCAGAGAATGCTCGACTCCCATAGTGAACAGAGGTACGAACCCGCCCTGTAGAACTCTGTATCTTGCACCTTTGAGAGTGCAGTAAATTCAAAAAAGTATATTTTGGCTAAAATTGTCATTTCGGTTTCAGAGGCATTGCAATGCTCCTGCTATGTCGTGAGTAAGCTAAAGCTTCTGATGGAATGCTCACATAACACTTCCTTAGGCTGGGGTCCTCGTTAGAAATGACGCTATGCGGGTATATATTTAGTCGCTGAACTAAAACGCAAAAAACATTTTCTGTCGGAGTTCAATATCTTCATCTTCATAATCTTAACAAACAGTTTTATAAACTTCTATCGGCATAAGAAGTGCGCACATCGAATAGACCAGTCTTGACACATGCCTTGTTGATGTGTCGGGACGGTCGCAGGTCCCGACAGCCAACATGTACTGTAGTTGCTTAAGAATTTCCGGTCCTCACACTATGGCTTATTCTCCGATTGGTTGCGTCGATGTCAGGCGCTTAGGCCGCGTTCAGACTTCGCGACGGAGCGCTTCCATCGCGCATTCGACGCGATTGAAGCAGTAGAAGGCGTGCGCATCGATCGCGGCTGAACCGCGGAGTAATGGAAAAGCGCTTCCGTCTCGGAGTCTGGGCACTGCCTAGTGAGAGAAGGAAAAACAGGGATAGTAGGTTTTGCTCAACATTTTTCCTGCGACGGGATTGTGTCTTTTGCGAACTTCTGACCAAGGTTGCTAGCACTACTTGGAAGTGTCGAAAGTGGCAGCCCCGACTTCTGGTGGATCTACTGCCTTCTGGATATGTATGTAGCACGGAACGGATCCCAATTCGTGAAGTTATCGATGGAATCTTGTCTCCTAAAGCAACTAATGCGTTGTTGGAAAGGAGCTTTTAGCGGCTAAGCCTATATGCTGGTGGTTAAGAAGAGGGTGCACTTATTGCACGCAATATTTTGATAAAATGAATAATTGCGTGGAACAAGATGAGCAACCGTCACATTCTTCCCGGCGTTCCAGTGAGGTTCAGTGCTCCTGGCAAGTCCTGCAATCTACGTGCGCGGCAAGACTCATATTCAGATATATTACAAGTATAGTTAATTAGCACATAATCGTTTTTGCTGGGGCGTATCAGGGGATTGGACTTGGAGCGGCGCCACCCCTTTCCACAAGTGGGAGAGGACAAAAAAACGGATGTTGGAAAACAGGATGGTGGGGCCTCCGCGCCGAACCTTGCCTCCCCCATTGACACGGCCTCAACATGCTCGGCGAAAAGACTTATCGTAAAGAATAATAGCAAAGAAGTGGCTATGCAGATTAGCATGGGTGCGCTGAATTCTGTAGCAAAGAAGAGCGACGGGACGGCAATCTTCCAATAACAGATAGGTGGTGCGGATGTGAGGAAGATTGCGGTGAGAGTGAGTAAACATTCCAGAGACTAACGTTAAAGAGAGAGAAATTTTCAGAAATTGTCGCAATACAGGTTAGCTGAGGCATGTACCGCTTGTGCTAAGTAGGCCACTTGTCACTTACTCCGCTACAGATTTCTCTGTAATGTAACATTATTATCTTAGCTTCGTGACCTCGATTAGCTGAGATGTATAAATGAGATTTAGACAGCTGTAGAACAGAGTGGATGCGATCTTCAAAGCTTGTTCCAAGTTTTTTTTTTTCATTTATATCGATACATAACGGCGACGCTACATTTTAAGTATAGAAAGCAACTTTGGCTACACTCTCGCAAAGGAGTCAAAAGCGGTGAAAGTGTTTGTTGAATTCTGTGTGGTAGCAATCTAGATTGGTTAGTAACCAGCGGCACGTCGTCCGTTGGGGGTCCTAGCGAGAGGGGTCGTATTTGGTCGCTGGCGGTGGAGAGGGAATGGTACTGTTGCCAGGGGCGAAGTTTCTCTAACGCCGCAGACATTGCTTGTTGTAGATGGACTCCCCAAAGCGGCTAACGCGTGAATCGCTGCACGGAGGTAGGGTAGCAATAAATGCTTTCCATGTTTGTAATCAGTGGTGAACAGTTCTACCGATTACCTGGCGTCTCCGTTCAAAACCTTCCCTGCGCGTTTGTTTGAGTTGACTTGTCAGTTCACTAATGAAGTCCGTGTGTTGTCCCAAAGAAATAATTAATTTTGTTGTGAGAACTCTCCTGTGATAATACAATGATTTATTCATATTCAAGGGGTGCTTCAAGCTATACGAAAGATTCCACGGGCAATTGAGTGTAGCGATTGTAGGAGATATCATTTGAGTGTGGTATGTGATGTGGTGGAGTGTGTGGTGGTTGACCAGCGAGAGTGGAGCGTGGTGCGTTAGTCAACCGACAGTCAATTCTAATAAGGCGATTGTTTATGACTCCGCCCTTGAACGGGGAGCTCCACGGTAGAGTGGCCTCGTTAGAGCTCTAACTACTGGATTACAAACATTTAAAGCATGTGTGTTGTCGCTTAGTGTGCTCGTGTGTGAGTCGCTGTGGGTAGTCGAGGGTGTGTTGTGTGCTCTGTAGTGTCTCTGAGTGTTGGTTTTCAGGTTGGTGATTCCAGTTCGACAAAACATGTCGGTTGCCGCGTGTGTTTTGTGATAGTGTGATGTGTCAGAGTAAGTGAATATCATTTTAGAAAAGTGTACAGGTGTGTTTTGTCGCGTCGTCTCGTCGGATGAGTCTCGATGTGAGCTGAGGAGATGATGGAGTCTGTCTAGGGATCCCGGACCGACGTGCCTGGGGTGGTTTACCGAGTGTGTGTAGTTTTGTGAGCTGCAAGTAGTAAGTCGGGAGTAACTCACCGCGTGCTAGCTCTGTGAGGTGTGTCTAGTCGGAGCAAAGTTGTTGTCGCTTTTCCGTACTTGGGAAAAGTATTCGTCCTAGTCTATGCTGTGAGATAAATCCTCTCGAAAAAATACATGTGGAACAAGCTTTTGAAAAGGCACTGATTATTCTAAGCTATCTAATCTCTTCCTATACACCAGTATTAGGGTCAGAAGCTATGAATATAATGTTATAATACAACAATATCAAAATTTAGGTTAGGCGGAGATAGTGCAAGGACAAGTGGCGCCACTTATTACAAGCGTGGTCTGAGGTTCAAATCCGAATCGGCTCCGCTTGACAGCCGAGTTTTTCGTGCCTGCGGGGAAAGCTAATCAGTAGAAGACACGCCCAAGATGATTAATAAGTCGACTCCCTACATTGCAGCCCTCACCCCACTCGCAGGTCCTCCCCCCCCCCCCGCGCCCCCCCTCCTTCCTCAAGTTCATCGCCGTAATCTTCAAGATTCTGTCCCTGACGAATGCAGTCAACCAACTTTAGCAGCTTTTAGGGAGTACCTGTTTTGAGCATTCGAAACTTTTGGGTAAAGCTAATAAAAAGCGCGCGACTCGGGCTTGTTCCAAGTTTTTTTTTCTGCGACTGTACTTAGGCTGCCACTGGAAATTCCATGGTGAGTTGAATGGTTTTTCATGATAAGACTTAGCACATCACCTGTTGACTAAGATAAGTAAGTTAAAGAAAGAAGAGCAAAGAAAACGCAGAAACAACAGGAAATCTACGAATACGGAGCTGTAGCACAGAAGTAGGTAAATCATAAGTACTGATCTCAAGACTAAATAAACTGGAACAGAACTAAAGGGCCAGTAGACGGATAACGTGAAACCTGTTGGTGCTCTATGTGTACGTGAGCAGTGGGGCAGGAAAAGTCTGGAGCACCGCATAACTTCATCTTTAGATGTGACACCTATCTGCATCAGTCGGCTGAGATGTCCAGTCCTAAGTTTCGTGGTCATGAGAGCTTCACGAGGTCGTTGAGACAGTGGTACCAGACTTTCGACGTAGCTACACCCCCTATACCAGAGATGGGGACTCCATGACTGCGCACCTCACTCAAATGTGGCGGCAGCTGCGCTTCTGGAGGGATTTTGCAGTTCTAAAGCAGTTGCACCCGTGATTTGTCCAGCACAAGAGAGGATGACACTTGTACCAAATGGGAATATCCCGCGAACAACGCATCCTACACCTACAACAATAAAGGACGCAGCCACGCCCATTGCTTCACTAGGATGTGGAGTGTACTCGAAGGCAAACTGTACGATCAACTCCGAGGATGGTCCCTGCCGGGGTGAGCCACATGGGACCGCTGCTGCAGTGGCGTGCTACATTGCCCACTGAAATCGCACGGGAACCTAGTGTTGAGTAGTGGAGCCCGAGCGCCGTCTCCATACTCCACTCACGCTAACTAAAGGCATTAGCGTCGATACGAGGGTCCTGCAGCGAAGCACTCACTTAGCAATAGAAGACAACCAGAAATAAGAGAGCGCGGACAAGTAGCGCGTTTGGCTATGGTTAGTCGGCTGGCTGGCCGTTACTGAGCGCTCCGTCACTGTGCAGCTCTTTACTGTGTGCTTTCGAACGGAGAAAGTGGCACGCTGTTGTAGTTATGGACACCTTATCCCCACACACAACAAGGACCACGGTCTACGAAGGTGAGCGTATAGTTCGTTTTTAAGCGTCGGATGTGCCACAACAGGTATGCTCTCTGAGCAAGACAGGACTGCCAGCGCTATCTCATTGAGTATTTTGTCAGGGCTGCAGTGAATGTAGAGTACTTGCAAAAATCCTCAATGTTGAATATATAGCAATATTACCGCAAAACACATTTTTAAGATCCTGAAATATGAATCTGGTTTCGACAAGCGAGAAGCAAGGAGTAGGATTCGCTTCAAATAAGGTTTCGCAGAGTGAGATCTTAGAACCTCACCTTCTCATGTCAGCCATGAAAGATTTAGCAGTGGCTCGGGTCAAATTTAAGTCTTCGAAGTACAACCAAACTGCAATGGTTCCCAGAAGACCCCAGGGCCTCGTCTACGACGCCACTCAGGCAACAAATCTTCAGAAGCAAACTGAAAGTAATAAGAAGCGCTTCAGAACCTGTGAGGCAGAAATATGCTTGTATCGCTCGCAATAAAATAGTACACTTAGGGTTGTCATTACATTGAAGTTCTCTAGACTAGTAGTGCGAACAGTGATAAACAAGCTGGGCTCCAAACCTGGCTCAACTCTACTGAATGGGGCGAGCTGCGCCCCTCCTGGAAGCAATGAAGAGCTCCACTGTGAAGGGTTCGTCTAAAAAAAGCTGAAAAGTTCAGTATTACTTCCATCAGCCACCCCGCTGATAACACGATTGGAGGCTGAAGTCGGTATACACAAAAATCTCGAACAAGTTGGCATGTCCATAAGAAAACACCGTTTTCGTCATCGGTAGCTTCACCTTGTTCAAAATCGTTGAATTGAGATTCAAAGTCAATACTGGCGTTCCGATACAGGGTAGCCCTAGCCATTGTCATGTATTAGGAGGTGTCGGAACGTTCTGCATGTTTCGAGTGTTTCACTTTAAACGATCATAACTTTCTTAACACTCATCGGATTTAATCCAAATAAGCACCATTCGAATCAGCACACTTTTGCCAATGTGACAGCAGTCGAGAAATCCCATCAAAGAAAGAAACTGCGTGGACGGGAGTTCACGAAATCCACGAAGGCTTTTTTGCCTGGTCCTGATCGATGAAGTTTTCTCCAGCAAGCAAGGTAAGCTCTGAAAATGTTAGAAAAGTGATAGTCGATTGGCGAAAGGTCTGAAGGAATATGGCGGTTGAGGTAGAACTTAAACCCCCAATTCGCTCAATTTATGGATAGTGATTTGTGAAACGTTGTCGGCGGGGGGGCGTTGTCATGCAGAACCGCATACGAACGCCTATTCTGTTGAAGTTGCTGCCTGGCTGACGGCGATTCTTTCGGTACATTTTCGTCGATTCGCTTCACTTAGGGGTTCTGGCTGTGTATGGTTTGGCGCAGTGGTGATAAAAAGTTATAGCTGATCACACACAGCCGATGACCACCAACCGTGACCAGAATTTTTTTTCGTGAGGGTTCGGCTTTGAAAATTACCTCGTTGGTTCGTCGGAATCCAACCACTGTCTGGAACGTTGCCTAGTTGATCTAAAATGATGCGCATATTCATCACAGGTGACTAATTCCGGTTCAAACGGGTCGTTTTCTGTTGGCGCCAAAAAGCAAGTGAAAGGAAACCCGCGAGAACGTGCCAATTTCTGCCGGTCACTCAAATTGTGGGGCACCCACTTATCGAGTTTTTCACCTTCCCAATGCGTTTCAGACCATCTGCAACACTGGATTTGCCAACGCCTAGCTTTTCTGGGAATGCCTTCTTCTTGAACTGTTTGGGATGGGTCAGCCCCTGCCGAAGATTTCGCCCCACTAAAATCGCTCTTGGTGCAGAATATTGCTTTAGTGCGACCGTATGAGGTTCATCTTCAAGCGCTGAAAATCTCCTCAGAACGAATATTATGTTAACGCATGTGCAGCAGCAGTGCTCCTCTCTAGCCACTAATTAGGGCGCCCGCAGCACTGGTTAATTTTGTCGAGGTGTTTTGAAATTCGGAATTGCCAACTAAAGAAAAGCAATTTATGGGGGGCAGTTGAAGAAAGAAATCCCGAAGTGCTCTTTTCACATGCTTGAAAAAATCTTCAAAAAAAGGGGTTCATCAAGCAATGGTGGAACGGCAATTATACCATCAGATAGCGCAAAAAAATTCTCTCGGTCAGGATAGTACTAAGAGACGGCAAGGGAGAAGCGAGTCTTGTAATGGCAGCGAATGAATTGTTCAAGAAATCATAGTAAACTACCAAAACGTGCGTGAAGCTTTCCGGCGGGAGCAAACCTAGTAGTGAAACACATGAATGGTTCAAGAAGATTCAACGCGAAGCGGGCCACATGAGGCGCTAATGACTTCGCTACATTGACACATTGTGGACCGTGGGTCAAATCCCATGAGAGCCAGTTATGCCCTGTGGCACCCCGAGTCCCAAGATGTGCCATAAATTTTCGTGAACTTGACTGATTTCGACTCTGAGTCAAGTTTTTGCTGCTGAGTATGTCTTAGTACGTGTACGCTTGGTACCGTTGGTACTCTTAGTATGACTTAGTACAGCGTAGCCTCGCAAGGTGCAAGATTGAAATGGCTATTACTCCGTGACTTCCGATCAGCAGGAGGAGTTCCAATCGTTGCGCGTGACGAAGGCTGAGTCGAGTTCCAGCCTTATGAATCGCTTGAACGCGTGATCGCTTTACGTAAAGCAAAATAGGATCAAGTATGCGAATTTAAACCCAGGCACTCTTACTGATCGCAGACCCGGTCGAACGAAACGAGGTGATCTTTGTGTTGCTCATAGGTCAGACCTACGATATTTTCGACCTTTTCGCCCTCAATTTCCGTCGATGTGCTTCTGCTCACCCAGTAGGCAGGGGGGGCAAAAAAAAACTTTTTTCTTACCTCGGCATTCGAGGGCGCTATAAGTTACACTATAATTACATTTATTTATCGCGGAAATTTCTAAAAGAGGCAATATGGCAAATGCTATGCACGAATAACTTCTCCGCCACAGCCTTCTGGAGGAGCGCCATCGAGAGATTCTGCCACGCAGACCGTCAGTGGGTGCGTGAGTTCAGCGAGATCGTTGATTTCTCCGCCACTGTAGACCACCCTATTGAACTCCGCCCGAGCCAGGTAATTGATGGGGTATGAAGTACACACGGTTACCTGCTTAGGATACACCAGCTTCTTCCAGGTACTCAACGCCCTTCGCATTAACAAGTCGGGCAAGAGTTTTCTCCAAGCGCGCCTTCTCGATTATCATGTGGTTGGCACAATCAATGCTGTAGGCAGTATCTAAAATTTTTCAAGAAAGGTACGAGCGACCACATGTAGGAAGGATTATTCTTCAGGCGAACGTTGCCCCCCAATGTAAACCCGCTCAGGCGCTCACCTTTAGTCCGGGCCCACGAAGAAAATATCGGTCTCTCCATCCCAGGTACGTCCGGTCCCCACCATCAACTGGCGCCTTGGCGACTGAGGTGAAGATGATGTCCTAGACCGTAGCGACGTTGACGGAGCTGCTCGATGATGGAGGTTTTCCAGATCGAGAGTACTGCTCTCCAGGTAGCTATTTATGGGTGACTCCATACTAGAAGTTTCGCAGCTGTTCGGAGGTGACATGAATTCCAAAGGTCTTCTCCAGTCAGGTTGCGGCTGGAGATGACTTCATGTTTTGGCGTACATGAAGGTGATGGGCGAGAGCCAGCTCCTGCTTGTAGAGGAACATCTTGGGTATCCTCCGCCCTGGTACTCGTATCCACGTCCTCTGTCTGGGCTGCGAAAACTTTGCTGATATGTGACTCGGTCGAAATGTCTTTTTTTTGCCCCCCCCCCCCCTGTTTATTATTGTATACTGCTTATAAAGCATCAGTCTGGCTATCTCCACTGCCAGCCTCTATTGTTTGATGGGCTATCGTGAAGCATTTCCGTCAGTTTTTCTTAAGGCGCCTTGCTCTTCCCCTGGCAAGGTGCTAAACTAGCAATAGAACAATGAACTGGTAAAGTTTCCGCCAGAATAACTGTCGGAAAGGCAAGCGCATGAAATAATTTACAACAAAACGGGTGAAAGCGTACCGGCGGGAAGGAGAACTACTGGTTGTCGAGAAACCGGGTGGTGCAGTGGGATAATTTGAGCGCCAAGGGCGCGACTGGTAACACTGAATTGCTACTCGCTACAATGCGTATACGGACAAGTGATGTTTCACGCCACTCTAGACACTAATCGGTCGCTAATAAATACATTATATGCCCATAAATTTAGGCGCGATTTGAACTGAAGGGAAAACACCGTTTTCTTACGTATTTCTTTAGTATCCTTCGTTAAAACAAATGCACAAGGCCTTGCAGGGAAACAACGCTCACCTCGGGAGCACGACGCTTCACGGGCTTTGAGCTGGCAGCCTTAACACGAAGTTATTCACACAGACGGTTCAGCAGCATGATCGATTTGAAGTGGTGTGTCACCGATACGCCTTCTCCTTTGTTAGCCTCCTCATGGCTGATAACAACCTGCCGCCGTTCTTTTATCCGAGGTTCTCGCGATCGCCTAGAGCTGGACTCCTCTTCGACGTTCGAGATCTTCATAGGTACAGGCTTTGCATTCCCACTGCATTTTTTTAAATTCGCTGGCGCCACGCTCCCGCAATGAACGAGCTAACAAGAACGAGTTTTGGTAAGAGAAGGCTTCGCATCTCCGTGAAGGACGCCACCTTGGCAAATTTTCAGGAGTTTCGCCGGCCGTCCCCTCTAGAAATTTTCTTGATTCTCGTTTATCGCCCGAAGCAAATAACCGGGGAGGCTCCTATCCACCATATAACACAATTTTTGGTACGCGAGCATGAAACGGAACAAATCGCGGGAGGTCAAAAAAATCCCTCATGACGTTTAGCGACATCCTTTCAATCACGCAAACCAAAACGTACACTGGTGTGGCAAAACCGAAAGCCGAACCTTTTCGATCACTGTTCTCTGGCAGACAGACATATGGCTGCGAGTAGAAATTCATATCATATCAAGAGAGAACCTTAACGATATTGTACAGAAAGCAACTGACAGAAACTCGGAATAAGACGAATTGTTATGACATTTTTATTCAACCATGTCGATTACACATAAGTCTTCACGATTTATCCTGGTACTACAAAAGAAGTTACACGGATCCTAATAGGGTGTGATGATCACCAGGACAGGCAAATACTGCACCGGATTCCGCATACTCTCGCACGAGTTGGTAATGAGTTCCTGGGCAGTGGGCATCCACTCCTCATCAGTGGCAATTTTGACAATTCTGGATGCGCCATTGTGGGGGCAGTTTGTCATGGCGTGTGTCTTACGCCAGTGCATCCACACGTGCTCGATGGGATCTTAGGTCGGGGAACGGGCGGCCACTTTCCATTCGCCGGATATCGCTCTGGCGTCTAAGAAAGGCTCCCTCCAGCGCTGATGCTGTTTGATGTGGTGCCGATTGCAGCTCTGAAAAGACGGACATGGTGTAGGAGAACCTCGTCGCAGAAACGCCTGCGGATCGGATGGTGCTGCGATAACTCGATGGATTCTGGATAGGACTGTGTGGATTGGGTACGTCTCATGGCAAGATTTTTTGGCATTTCTCACTTATTATTCCTATTGTGTATCGCTGTAATGTTCTAGCAGTGGAAATGTTATGTTCATGTTTTATTATGCGCCTGTGCATAAGGTGAAGGTGAGAGAACTTGAGGAAACGTGAGAGAACAATACAAAGAGGACAAAGAAGCATCAAGAAGAAAGCTTTCTCGGGGAAGCAGACGACGAACATGATATCAACTAGAGAAAATACCCACTCACTCCAGATATAGTTAAGAAGCAATATGAAAACTGAATCAAAGTTGAAAATGATGCGACTCGACCTGGCCCGGTCCGAGACCACTAATTCAACTATTGGTTAACTGTAGGAAATTCTGAGATAATCTCAAACAGCTAGGGTATGTGGTGTGCCTAAAGTAGGCCGTGCAGCTACAATGCTTCTTAAGCTGTCGGTCAACAAGTATTGGGAATTGTTGGCCGTTCTTTGGTGACGCCCTGCTTATATGTGCTCGCGGCTCTGAATGAGAAGCTAGCGGCTCTCACCCTGGTCCTTGGACAAGCTAAGAGAATTTTAGCTTGCCCACCTCTGGTCCGTGATTGCTGGATTTCGAACAAATTGAGAGGAATTGACCCTTTAGATCACCGGTACATCAAGGCTGTAAACATGGACAGCATCTGGCTACCATCCGACGTGTTGGGTGGGAAGTTTCGAAGTCATTTGTGTCTGATGGAGAAGCCTTGGGAAGCTTTCGAATACCAAGCACAGGGCGTCCTGGTTCGGCAGAAGAAATTTTGCGAGTATAGCTATTTTGCACCTTCATCTTAAAGCTAACACATTCTCCCCTCGTTTCTTAGTGGGGAAGAACACAGCAGCTCCCGTCTCTACTAAAGGACGAACGTATGTTTTGTATGCCTTGAGCAGAACAGACTTGTTAGTTGAGGACAAACCCTTGAAAATGTGATGCGTCCTAAGAAAAGCCAAGTTACATCGGTTTTTAATATGTTCGGAAAAGTCTAAAGTGTTGGAGTAACGAAAGCCAAGGTCCCTAACAGAGTTGACTGGGAGAGACGGCAACACCATCTATGGTGTACGGGTAAGGAATGGCTCCCGAATCCAAGGAAATTCGCATGCAAAGCGTTTTATGCGGGGCGAGAGGAAGCTGCCATGTTTTTGCCCAGTCACTAAGTCGGGTAATGGCTCTCTGAAGATCTTCACAGTCAGACTGTCCCAAAATCCTCTTGTAAATCTTCACATCACTTCACATCATCTGCATATATTTTGGTCGAAACGCCAAGTCCCTGAAACAAACTGGGAATCTCTGCCGTGAAGATGTTAAACAGCACCGGAGACAGAACTCCACCTTGGGGGACGCCACTGTAAACTTCTTTACTGTCGGAATAGCACTTCCCAACCCTTACTTGGAAAGATCTACCAGTGAGGAAATCGGTATCCAGGTTAATAAGAATCAGGATGTAAATTTCAATTGCTTTCAAACTTATGGATAGCTTTGCGTGCCATTGTTATCAAGAGTCTTAGTCCACTCGTCAAGGCATTCAATCATGTTGGTTTCAACAGAACGTCCCGGGGTGAAGCCATGCTGATTGTTAGGTATTAGATTACACCCCAAGAGTATATTTCATGACATGCTCTTGAGACGCCTTTTCAACAGCTACAGAATATAAGAGGTAATGCTCACAGGCTCGATAATTACGCCGGGTATTGAGCGTTCTTTCTTTAGAATCCAGGAGTTATAAAAGAATGCTTCCACCTCCTTGGGACTTCACCACTCATGAGTGATTGGGTCCACTAATGAAACAAGCTACTTTCTTAATGAAGGAGAGTGGAATAAGATCAGGGGTAACCGACGAGGAATTGGGCCACTTGAGTATTTGTTCATAGAGCTCCTCTGCTAGAAACCACGGAACATCCCCCATCTGGAATCGCCAGAGCGTCTTGCGCTTAAGAAACACATTCTTCTGACTTGCCATCATTTTGTAGATGCCTCGGTAGGCGAATGGACTTGAAAGATGATACGAGTCTCCAGGGGACATAACGATCTATTGCACTGTGCAGAATGGACAGGAATAATTCGTATTTATCATTGACACTGTTCCGCGTTTCTAGCAGAGCAACCCATCGTAACTGAGCCAGGTCCTTGAACAACTCAGCGAAATTACATGCCGTGAAAACCCGACGGTACACCGGTACCGCCAAGTGGATCAGCGCATGCAACCTCACAAGAAATGCTGCAGTGGTCACTATGCCCAACAGGCGGGAGGACTCTGAGATTCCTTACTAAGCTCTCACTAGAACTGAGTACCAAATCTAAAACATTGTTGAGTCGCGTTGGATCAACGACATGCTGAGTCATCTTGTGAGCTAGAAGAAACTCGTGGAAAGGGTGTGAGGTGGTACTCTCACGTTGCGCTTCACCACTGGAGTTTGTGAAGGCGAATTCGCTCAGGCTGGGAAAATTGAAATCACCGACAACTACCGAGCTGAGCTCACACGCAATAAGATCACTAAGCGCCTTCATAAGCTGCTCAGTATTAGCCGCAACACAAGATGGAGCTCTGTACACGGTTATCATTCGGAAACAGTCACCCTCATGAAACACATCAGCGCAAAGTATCTCGTAAGCATCAGGAACCGATTCCTTGAAAACCAATGTAATGGAGAGCCTTGAATGCACAAGAAGAATTACTCCTCCACCGCTTCTCTTCTGCCTGTCACATCTAAGAGTATCATAATCAGACCATGGGCCACCCAGAACAGACGACAAGCTAAGATTAGGTTTCAGCCACGTTTCAACAAAAGCAAAAATATCATACTTGTATGCTAGAACAGAGTTTATGTAATCCGAGTTCCTCGAGATTGACCGAACATTCGCATAGAACATTGTGAAAGTACTCCTTCGAAACCGGAGAGGAAACATCAGTTTCCCGGACCGGCCCTCGCGTCGCCTATCACATGTGTAGGTGAGTGGGGAGGGCCCCCTGGCACCAAGGCACTACCCACCGGAGTGGAGCTAGATGCATCCGCTGGGGAGTGCCTCCGTTCCATGCGCCTACGTTCCCTTTCCTCCCTAGTGAGGGATTCCCTAAGGAAAATCCCTCGCTCGGGGAAATACCGGAGGCGGGGAGCTCTCCTCAAGATCACACGCTGGAAAGACCGAGACGGGAGTACTACTTTGATGAGCCTACTCTTCCCCGTCATTGGTCTACCCATCCTATACACTGTGATCGGGTTACATTCCACGCCAAGAAAATCGATGATATTACACACAGAATGGAAATCATACAATACTCGTTCTTTTACATTCGTTGCACGAGATTCAGGAATACCACTTATAACTATTGATCTCAATCTTTCAAATTCTTCATAGGATGCATTGGATTCAGAGCTAACAGAGTGACTTTTACCAGCGTAATTAGGAGAAGAACCGCAATGAGTATCAACATGAGAATCAACATGAGAGGGCATAAGCGCTGAATCTGGCGAGCTCCTACCACGGAGACCCTCAATCTCCAACTTGAGGTTACTATTTTCAGACCGGAGAGCCGTTATCTCAGCCATCATAGCCATCAATACTTTCTTGACTGGGTCGGAAACACGCCTAGATTTAGATAGATCTGCTATCGTTGACTGGAGATCCACCCAGCTGGAGGAGTCACATCCATTACGCATAGATAGAGTTATTGACGTCCATTGCGAGATCGTAGAGTGGAAGTTGATACAGAGAGAGATCAATCAAGATAATATGCACAAAAGTGTAATGGAAGAATGTACCTGTACAGGTGGCAAAGCAATATTGTAAAAATGACTTAGCCTCAGTTGTGCGTTGATAGGTAATAGACAGAGATAGATATGTCCGCACAACAAATCGTAAGTGACCAATGCGATGAAAAAAATTGATAGAATTGATTGACGGCGGCCTCACAGCGACAAAACTCCGAGAACAATAAAGTGAGACAAGACAGAATACCTGGGTAAGTGGCAAGTTTCTTCTGAGATAATGCTTAGTTGCCACCCTAAGCGACGCCGTGGAATCAGTGGAATAAATGTAATCCGTCGAAATCAACCTCCAGTAGGAATATGATAATGTAGACCAGAGCGATAACAAACGCCGCCGCACGGCACCGAGACACCAGTCAAGTCGTTGTGATAATATAATAACGATGACAATAATAATAAACTAATAAATAGCTGAAATATATAGCAACATTTTGACCCATTTTACCGAAAATTTTTGATGAATTCATGTCATGAATTTGGATAGCTTAATAACTTCTCCTCTTACCGAGGCCAACCGCAGTTAGCGCGACGTGCCTCGGCTTAATGAGGTCGCTTCGCACCTCGTTAATTATGCCTCGAATCGTAGGTGCGACAAGTCATTAACGAGGGGTCAACCGTCCCATTTTCCACCTACCCCTTTGAAGCTGCGATGACGTAGCGATGACGTGGTGGGCCGCCGGCTCGATACTTTATAAGGACCCTATAGGCAGCAACTGGCCGAAGTTGCGAGTGATTTAGAGCCCATTCAGGCTCAAAAACAGTCGGTTTCCATGGACTTCTTTTTCACTCCATTTTTGGCATTCCCAGAGGCGTTCAGGAAAAATGAACACCAGTTTGGTACTCCATGCACGTGACCCCACATCATGCAAAAAACCGTTTTCAAAAAGCGCTCCACGTCCTGAACGACCTCCCTAGTAAGCGCGCCAGTAAGCGAACGGAAACTGTTTTTCAGGCAAGTCAACGAGAGCGCTAATGTATTAGGTTGTCCGGAAAGTTCTCAGCGTTTTGTGCACCTATTTTTTGTACATTCACTGCTGATTAAAAACTCAGTAGCACATCCTGTAGAGAATTTCTTGCGCTATCTGATGGTATAATTGCCGTTTCACCATTGCTTGATAAACCCCCTTTTTTCAAGATTTTTTCAAGCATGTGAAAAGAGCACTTCGGACGATTTTTTCTTCGACTATAAATTGGGGCAATCCGCAATCGAAACAGCTCAACAAATTAACCAGGTGTGGGGGCCCAATAGTGCTAGAGAAAGCACTGTGCGGCAATGGCTCAACAAATTTCGTTCTGGAGATTTCAGCCTTGAAGATGAACCTCATAGCGGTCGACCTAAAGCAATATCTGACGAGGATTTTAGGGGGATTTTGGAGGCTGACCCATCCCAAACAGTTCGAGAGATAGCAGAAGAGCTAGGCCTTGGCAAATCCACTGTTGCAGATGGTCTGGAACGCATTGGGAAGGTGAAAAAACTCGACAATTGGGTGCCCCACAATCGGAGTGACCGGCAGGAATCGGCACGTCTCGAGGTTCCTTCTGCATTGCTTTTGCGCAGCAGAAACGACCTGTTTTTGGACCGAATTGTCACCTGTGATGAAAAATGGGTCATGTATGATAACAGGAGACGTTCCGGACAGTGGTTGGATTTCGACGAACCACCGAGGTAATTTTCAAAGCCGAACCCTCACGAAAAAAAGATTCTGGTCACGGCTTGGTGGTCATCGGCTGGTGTGATCCACTATAACTTTTTATCACCAGGCCAAACCATCACAGCAGAACCCTACTGTGAAGAAATCGACGAATTGTACCGAAAATTTTGTCAGATGCAGCCAACACTTATCAAAAGAAAGGGTCCGATTCCTTTGCATGACAACGCCCGCCCACACGTTTCACAAATCACTATCCATAAATTGAACGAATTGGGGGTTGAAGTTCTACCTCAACCGCCATATTCTTCAGACCTTTCGCCAACCGACTATCACCTTTTCTAACATTTTCAGAACTCCCTTGCTGGAAAATACTTCATCAATCAGGACCAGGCAAAAAAGCCTTAGTGGATTTCGTGAATTTTCGACCACCCAGTTTTTTACTTTGATGGGATTTCTCGACTGCTGTCACATTGGCAAAAGTGTGCTGATTCGAATGGTGCCTATTTCGATTAAATCCGATGAGTATTAAAAAAGTTACGATCGTTTAAAGTGAAACACCCAAAACGCTGAGAACTTTCCGGACAACCAAGAAGCGA
>MU914147.1:14992-25583 GCA_036418165.1 Cooperia oncophora | reverse complement strand
TCATTAGAAAAGATGGGCGACGTTTCAGGTGCGCGTACTCGGCAACATTCATCGGCATACTGTTCAATGTGTGCTTATGATCAATATGTTCAATGAGAAGATATTCTTATTTTTATGGTAAGTTCATACAAGTTGCGAAAAGTAATTATTAGAGTTTTGGTTTGTTAGGATTTATTTTCTTAAACAGAGTTCTGTAAATAAAAGTGGCCCTGACATGTGTTCGTAACTAGCTCACTAGAATGTTGAAGAGCCCAATCGCAGCAGGAGGGCGGTGGCCCATGACGAATGCGCCTTCCTCATTGGTGCGCCTATCCCCTTTGACCTATCAGAAAAAGAGACGCACCAATTAGAGAGTCAGTGTTAATAGGTCTCCACCTATTCGGTTACCGCACAAGTGTGCGCTTAGCAGACGTTAGGAAAATGCTAGGTTTCTTACAATGTTTTTTGTACTTACAGCACGTTCCTTATTTAGCCCATAGGTGCACAGCAGAATTATCTAGCTATTTGATTTGAAAACATAAGCGATCTGAACAATCACTTTTTCGCGCACAACCAGCTCTATGCTATTTTATATTGAAATATGTATTATGATACATAATTCAGAAATTCGTTGGAGTTAATTTAACACATTATTCTTCAATTTTGTATCCTTTGGTAGTAACGTCTTTTTGTTTGAAAAATCCAGTAGATATATAGAAGTAAAATCATCATTAGAATTGCGTGAGCTCACTTACATCAAAACAGTTGTTCAGACCGGCTTAAAATTTGAAATTACTGTGGAATTTGTTTTGGTCTTCAACTGGATACTTATAATACTATATTTTCTGGAATATAAGGTGTATTCATCTGCAAGATCGAATAGACGCAGGCGACAACGAGTGTGAAACGTTTCTAAACACAGGGTGCTAGTAACCTCGGGGGGGGGGGGTCTTCTGTTCCCCAATCGTGTTTCACCCTACAGGACCTGTACAAACTTGTCAAGAACATTTTAAATTCCTGCCATGCCTGGTGAAATGGGCTGAGCACCAGTTGAACGCCACTGCTCCATTTTCTTCCAAATCTTGTCCGTTCATTTTGTACAGCTTGACAGGAGTTTACAGAGAGGTGGGCGGGTAAAAACAAGGCCTACAGGTGTGTCAACAAGGTGGCCCGATAAAAGAATTTTTAATATGCTGACAGAACGCTACACAGCTGTGGCAATCCCCACCCTTCCGCCCCCGCCCCGCCAAGGTATTAGAACGCCGGTTTTTTCATATTGATCTTGGTTATATTTATCTGAAGCTGCTTTTTTGCATATTTCAGTCTTTCCATTAATTTCGACGTATTTTTTATTCTGTACGGATGCTCATCTGTTTCACGGGAGTTTATCGATTAGACTGAACCAAAGAGTATATAATAAAATATCCTACTATATATAATCCGCTAAGTGTGTCTGTGTGTGTGTGTGTCACGAAATTCATAACACCTGTCCCAGTGGCAGAGAAACGTTGATTCCAGGAAGTGATGGAGGTGTGACGGGAACGACCAAATTGTGAGTGGGTGACAGATATATATTCAGTTGATAAGTATTCGTAAGAGCGCTCCAAAGGGAAGGTCACTCATTCGCATAGTGCGGCCACAGGACAGCATGGTGTGTGTTCCGAGCAGTGAAATAGGGGTGGGACGAAAACATTATTGGTAGGTGACAGGATGTGATATCAGCTGATAAGATCCGATAAGGGCATTAGAAGGGAAGGACTTACCATATTATTAGTGCGTGCCAACGTAGCAGTGGACATTGATCAGGTGCTATAGGGTTGGGACGGGAACATTACTGGCAGGCGACAGAAAGTGATAACAGTTCTAAAGATATGGATAACGCTCAAGGGAGGGTCATCAAATTCGTAACGCAGGTTACAGCAACAGTGGGACCTCTGATCCGAGAGGCGATACAGGGTGATATGATAGTGATACGGGACGGGAGTGTTATTTGGCGGGTACGGAAGTGATAGGAGCTAAAATTGGCAACAAGGTAACATGGGAAAATCCGCTTCACCGCTCACAACAACAATGCGATCGATATGACTCAAGTATAACGATCTCAATGATTCCAACAGAACTCATTCCTCACTGCTTATTAGTAACGACATCATGTACGACCGCTAAGCTAGCTCTATTCCAAATGCATGGGGTTTGTTTACAGAGATGTTATGAACGGCAGCAATTGACTATATCACTCTGACCACAAATATCTCCCATCAAGAACCTTAGTGAGGACCATTCAAAGGGTTCCACTGCTGAGTGCGGTAGTGCATTCCAGAGCAGGACGTTTTAAGGGACAGAATGCATGAATCATAGGCTGCTTCAGCGGCTAAGCCTGCTAGACAGATAGCAAATATCCCTGTGTGGGGTTATGAAATGTGTAGCGCAGTCGGGATCGCTGGCGTAAGGCCGCTCTCGCCTTGTCTTGATGGCCGGCGTGTGGGCGCTGCTGCTGTGGCGCTGGTCTGCGGTGCCTTAACGGAGGAGCAGGCTTGGGCGTTTTCAGTTTTTTTGGCTGGAGGAGGCAGGTATAGATGTCCGTGGTTGAAAAGGTGGTTTGGTCCAGGGCGAGTGGCCGTAACTTAGCAATGTCGCAAATCCGCATGGTCGCCGTGCGGCCAGGGGCTACATGTCGCAAAGGAGGAGACGTGCGGCGAAGCAGCTGGGCGATCCGACTGGTTGAGTAATGAAAAGAGAAAGTGGAAGCCGATTCACAAGGATGAAATCAGCAGTGGAAGTGGGTGCGATGGAACTGATGAGCTCGCCCGCTATCTTGGTACGTCAGAGTTAATGTGACAAAATGCAATTTTCCGACTCCATCTTGAAAGTTTGTTCCACTCTGCTGTGTTTTCCGCGAGCGTAAAGTACGCTTCCACATGAATATGCCTTATCCCTGGTATAGCTGGTGTCTTTGTCGTGTGTGACCGCGCGTGAAATGTGGTCAAGGTAGTTCGAACCCGTTTCGGAGGTGAGTTAAGGCCTGGATTTGGATGTGGATGGCCAACAGCATTACAATGCACATACGAAGTAATCTAGCTCCACCCAAAGTGGGCGGGGCGTGCGACGAAGTGCACGGTACCGTGGACAAAAAATTTTCAAAACGCATCCTGAGCAGCCTAAGAGGTGGGCAATGTGAGTGAAGGGGGCAGCGGGAAGCCACATGAAATAAGGGAGGGAAACCCTCAGTGAACGAGACGTGCAGAAGCTCATAATTTCGTCTCTAGACACATGAGAGTAGCACATTAGCAGTGAGCAAGTCATGTAATGGGTGTATGGGGGCAAAATTAAAAATTTGTGAGCAAATATGTTTAATTATTTGTTTGTTTATTTATTTACCTGCTATTTGTTCTAAAACAGCTCAAAAGGATGCATCCTTCCACTCAGTTCTTCCACTTACCATCCAATACCGACTTCCCACTCATTGCGTCTACAAAAAAATTCACAACTGTTCACTAGCGAGGGGGAGAGGCGATCCGACTGGTACTCCTAAAAATGGGAAGGATTTTTTTCATTTGACAAATTTTACTTAATAGTTGACGTCGTCATCTTCGGGTCGCTAGTCTCGCTATGGCGGAACACGCCTATAAATTCCCTCTTGGGGTAGCTGTTGAGGCCAGTCACTAAATCAACGATCTTAAAACACCGAGACGCCAATTTAGTGCTCGTTGAGTTCAGTTTATGTTCTGTTCACTGTTCTCTGGAGATATAGTGAATAGTCTCGTCGGTCGCTCTCGACGGCAGTTATTCAAGTCATTATCGTTGAAATGCGAGTCGAGCATAAGTCGTAGGCATGCAGTAGATATATCTCTAACCTCAAAAGCAGCCGAAAGCTAAATGTGGACTTGAAATTTCCACGATTTGCTCAATAACTTTGTACTTTGAGGGGTATTTAAGGAAATCGGTGCACTAGATTTGGAAGGGAATACTGGGATATTCAACGAGCAGCACAAAGCATAAAAGACCCACCACCGAGGACGGTCCTCTCCATGTGCGATGTGAATGGGTCCGCAGCTTCAATAGCGTATTCAGGGCCCATTATTAGTTGGGGATTTTGGTCGCGACCCTCCCCTAAAAGGGTGCTGGATACGCCACCCTCCCCCCCTCTGGTCTGAGCTAATCGAAATTAGAGGAGGGGGGTGAGTATAATAGCCACATGTAAAAACAGAACAAAAGCACCGCGAAAGCCTTTTAACGGAGAATTTCTCCCAGCACCCCAAAGCAACTCATGCCCTCACTCTCAATCAACTAACCAAATATGACACCTCTCCTTATGGAACAATCCGTTGAACACAGACCACATAATCAAACAAAAAATGTTTTTTTCTCTGAACTATAAATTCGACCCCTATTGAAGAAAGTTCCCAACCCCACGATATGCCTGGGTGCCATTTTCTGCAAGCCAAACTGCACAGGGAACAGGGCGTAGAGAGCAGTCTGACTATTCGAGAACGCCTCCAAACTCGACTGCGCTGTCCTCAACGTGCAGCACTTGCCTCGATACGAAAATCCTGCAACAAGCGCGCAGTCAGAGGCAGAGAACAACCAGAAGTGAGAGGACGTAAACGTTTGACCATGGTTGGGAGTGCGGCCGCCCTGCCTTGTATGCGAAACGGAACAATGGCACTAGGTCGTACTACCGTACACTGAGGTACGATGGACTCTAAACCGGAGAATGTGGCGGACTACTACAGCCTACACCGGACCATTTGATCGCCTAAGCAAGGACAAGATTACGAATTGCAAGATACCAATCAGCCTGGAGGGTGATGGTACTGAACCCATCTGAAAGGACAAAAGGACTGCGTATATGGATGTGTGAACGTTCCCTAAAAACTATCTGAAGTCGCTTCCAAATATCGACGCAATTCCGAATTGAAGTGAAATGCGTGGCGTATTCCAAAAAAAACGTCAAATTTCTCATTTCCCTATCTTTCTAAGTCACTCACAAGAATGATTCATCTGTCAAAAAGAATCCCACTCTGACGACTGTCAATGATTTCAGGTTTTGGTTCTTAACCGTTGGTGTTATCACTGTATTTAATACCTGTTATTGGATATTAATTATGTTTATCCCAAGTCAGGTCAGCTTACTCAGTTTTTTTTTGTAACCTATTTTTGCTTCGTTCATCGGAATATTTTTTCCAGTTTTGGAACTAGTATGTAGGAGAGTAGACAAGAACTGAAAATTCCGAATTATTTTTAACTGTCCAAGCTTAATGTTTATATTCACAGGGCATGTCCTTTGTTCGAAAGTATCTACGTGTACTTGCTGATCATCCCGCAAAACCTATTGCTGACGACGTCACGTTGAGAAAATTTACGAACAATTTCTTGCGAAAAGATGGTAATTTGTTCATTTTTTATTCATTATTTTAAGAGTCTCAAACTAGTACTGTGAGAGGCATTAAGTAAGTCATCTATTTTTTTGTCAAGCAGTTAACAGCCAATGATCCACCTTTGTTAGGACATAAGTAGATGTTTGTCTAACAAAATGGTTTGTACAAGAATAGTTGTGTGGTTCAGGAGGCCCGAGTTGCGACGCTGCGGCGGAAGCCTGACTGCATACGCTATTTGCATCAGGATCCCATTCATATGATTTAAATAAACTACAGCAGGCGAAACAAGTAGCTCAAGAGTTTCGCGCCTGTCGAGCTCATTTTACGCGTCTTACCAGCTGAAATCTCTTGACCCACTACCCAAGAACAGCATTAGAATGTGTAGCACTCATTTTTGGTTTTCCGATTTCCGAGATATAATTCACCTTACAAAATGGAATGATCAAAGGCGGTGGGCGCGATCGCTTGGGCGCGCGATTCTTACAGCGTCATTGGTGGAAGGGCTGCGGAGGACGATCTGCCTAGCCCCATTCAGCCCTTCCACCACTGACCTGCCCACTGCCTTTGACCTTCCATATAGGCTTTCGCGCCTTATTCATTAAAGAGCTACAGGCTGAGGGTACTATAAACTGGCCGGCCAGTTTTGAGAACTGCTCGTTCAAAGTTCTGCAACGCTACCGTCCTTTGACTCAGCCATAAAGTTTCGCTCTCCCTTCAGTGGCTGTCGCAGCCAGTGAACTCCGAATGCCTGCGTTCTAGATCTTGCGGCAGAGGGGGAGCGAGGTGGTGACGTTTTTTCGTCACTCGCGGTAACACTGTGACCCATGATTCGTACATCGCTCGAAATCAGCGAGCCGAATAAAGGCCTCATTTTGCTTGTTTTTGATCGTTTCGTTTACTTTTTTCACGGTCTCACCATTCACTCTTCCATTTTGGAGCGTCAACTAAATTAGCATTCCCGCTGCCTCGAAGTTATCTCCTCTTACTGAAAACTCTTCTTCGAACATTAATATTTACTATTCAGGCATAGCATGTATGAATAACCCTTTCTATAATGCATCAAGTGTTTGTCCCGTCTGAAGTGGGAAGGAACCCTCAGCTACTAGTAACAACGTCAATTTTTCACGAGGTCTCGAATAGATGCTTCGATAGTTTTTCCACACACTAAAGCGAAGACGCTTTTGAAAACCTCATACAAATGGCCAAAGTCCGCAATCCTTTGCAATCTCTTGAGGAAAGCATCGACAAGTCAGAGTTTCAAAAATGAGCAATTCCAAGGGAACTTTTCTGACTTGACTATGTACGACATGCTTCAAAACAAAAACCGCTTAAAGGCAGTTGGCACGATAAATCCCCAAGACGAGTAGGATTAATACGCCTGGCAGGACGGAATTCCGCGACCCTGAGCAGGCGCTGCATAATGCCTTTTCCAAGGAGGTGCCCTTATAAGGGCCCTATCAAGCCACAACATTCCGACCCAAACGCCCGCCACGCCCGCCCGCCCACAAATGGACGACCGTTCCTGACGCTCTAATCGATTCATTTGCTAAGCAAATTATGAAGCGAAGGGATTGGTATGAAGCGGCCGTGATGCTGCATGGATATATGAGTACACATATGCAGCCGTACCTTCGGTAGCGGTTATTGGCAAGATGCCTACGGGAAACTCGTCCAAAATTGATTTTGAACACATTGAGAACGGAGGCTTTTCTTCGCAGGATTTTGACCGTTTCACTCCGTTCTTTCGCCATTTTCCCACTATATAGCGCCCTGCTAGCATTTTAGGCCAAGTACCAATTATCGTGCCATATGCCTTCGAGCTTCCAAAGCTTACGGGAAGTATGAAGCAGTGTATCATAGAATATTACTTCGATCAGGCACTTTCCGCAACCGAAGGCACACGTGTGACCAGTGTGCTGTTCTAAACTGAGCCCCTCGTCTATACAGTTGGATATACCGGCCGGGCAGTGCCAGAAGATGGGATAAATCCGCTCGCTGCGTTCCCTACCATTAGATGTTCTCTACCTACAATGGTCATATATTCCTGAAAAAATACTCGATCGCAAATGAGCCCATTCCATGCCTTCTGGGACTATCACGCCCGATCGCCCCGATCTGATACGAACAGCATTACAGTAGGAGGGGCGCATTAGTGAGGAAGGCGCAATGAGGATGAATTGCTCACGTTGCGCGTTTGAAGGACAGTAGGTGGACCTATCGGATTATGAAGTGGAGCCCGTACTGATTGGAGTTCTTATATAGCTCTAGCCGAGTTTGTTAACGACCTTTATTAGGCAGAAGATTCTGCGATGTCGCCTTCTTCTGGACCTAGAAAGTCGGGAGACATTTAATAAACCGATCCCGTTGAATCTGTTCAATTCGTCTTATTAGAAAAGTCCGAAAATGAGACGTATCGACCCATTGGTGGGAATGTTCTTCTCGTAATGATGGAGACACGGATAGGGTGTGAATGGAGAACTGAAAGTCGAATGCTGTGAAGGGCAATGTTTGCGAGATTGGGTCAGATCAGGGCTGTCAAGAACGGCATTCATACAAATTAGGAAGGCGCAATAGTTATAAATTTTCGGCCCGTTCTATCATTTTCGCTGTGCCGTTCTGAGAAGGCCGAAGAAAAGGCAAACACTACGCTTGTGGATCGAATCCTTTAAATGGCAAAATTTCCACAATTTCTATTTTCTTGTGTTCACATTAATCGGAGCTGTTCGTTTCCCCTGAATTCTTGGTGTAGTTCACCAAATCCCGCCTGCTTGACGCTGCAAACGGAGTCACGTGCGCGGCATTCGTACCAGGACACAATCGATTCACCGTGAGAGTGCGTACCCCTTTACTTTACTAGAGAATGCTTCAGCCAATTGCATGCTGTGCGTTTTCCAACCACACTTAAAGGTATATGGCACAATAGTTCAGTACTCGGTCTAAAATGCTAGCAGCGTGTTACATAGTAAGGAAAAAAGAAAAGCCTTCGTGCTTAGTGACTCAGGAAGCAATTTCTGACGAGTTTCCCGTTGGCATCTGCCAATAAGCCGCTACGGTAGGTACGGCTGTATGTACTCATATATCCATGCAGCACCGCGGCCGCTTCATATCAATCCCTTCGCTTCATATTTTACTTCGCAAATGAAGCAATACGAGCATCAGGTACGGTCGTCCATTTGTGGGCGGGCGGGCGTGGTGGGCGTCCGGGTCGGTATGTTGCAGCTTGATAGGGCCTTATAAGGGTACCTTTCTTGGAAAAGGCACTACGCAGCGCCTGCTCAGGGGCACAGATTTCCTTCCTTGAAGGCATATTAGTCCTACTCGTCTTAGAGATTTATCGTGCCAACCGCCTTCGAAAAACCACGCTTATTTCCGTCCCATTTGATGTAAGCGAAACTTTTTGAAACTAAAATGGTCATCAGATTCCATTTATAAATCGATTTTCAGGGGTCTTCATGTTACGCATGATCTCGACACATGCCGGTGAGTTGATGAGTAGTGAGCTGATATTGGCGTTATGGCAAGATTTCAATAATGTTGATCGGACACCGACTCAATTCTGGGACGCCGAACATGGACAAGGCACACTTGACTAGTACTATATAGTAGATCCAATAATCGTTAATCCATTGAGCTTTCCATAATTCCTGATTTCATTCATCTGATCTCAAGATGTTTTATGTGTTTGATGTCTGTTGTATATCAGGCACTATCCATAGCATCTGATATAGTCCTGCCCTTATAGGTACATGTACTGTGGCATATTTTCTATGATCTGTTGTTCGCCGTCTAACTTACTGAAATATACACTAGTAAACAAACAATTAAACAGGCCTGCCATGAGAGGTGATGATCGGGCACCGTCATCACTGCGTTCCATGTCTCCGCTCTCTTGAAACCATGCCAAAATCGCGATTTTTGGCACGTCTCACAACTACTGTCACTTAGGCGGTAAACGACACCATAGTATGTTTATGTATGTTCTTTCAACAACTGCCCATATAATGTAAAGTGTGTTTAACGCCTTTTGGGTGCTGAATGTGTCGTTCGATGCCAAACATGAATGCTTTCCTCATCACACTATATTTACGTATGTACATCATTACGCTTGCCGGTTCTACCACGCATTCTACATTTAAATTCTCATATTATTACTCCTATGCCTCAATACGGTACTTGCCATATTATGTTGTATTGTTGTTTTTTTTTTGCAAATATCCATGTATTTTACGTCGATTGGAATCTCTCTCCATTCATAGAGCTTTAATTATTGAAATAATATTGAACAATTGTGATCCCCGTTCTGTTGTACACTACGTGTTATGATAGCGATGATGATAATGATGATGGTGATGATTCAGGCCCACCTGAATGTTTAGAGTTTTCTATTCTCAGCGTATTTTTGCTCGAAAACATTTCTAGACACTAATAACGCCACACGCCATCGTGGTGTACGTATGGCGTGTAAGGTAATAGATTTCTACCTCAACGGTTGAACTACGGCTTTTATAATAGCCGTCATCATCCGCATATTTTAGTATTCATAACACTCATGGAATAACATTTCGTATTCGAATTCGTACTCCTTGGCTCCTTGCTTACAGTGTCATACTTTTTTGCATAAACTTTCTCTCATCCATCCCATCGGTCTTTGTCTAGTCATTTAGCTCTTCCTTATCACAGCTATTCCGATCGACATTCGTGCAATCAAAGAATATTCAAAAAAGATTGTTGTTTTGGATACCTTCCTCTCCATGAAGCATCAAATGCGTCGTGATGGGTTTAAAGAGCACCACTATTGCTGTCTTGATTCATATTAATAAAAAGTTTGCATCAAAAAGAGTTCCTTGTAAATTCCTACAACTTCGAAACTGATAGGATGACGCACTTGATTTCAGACGAGAGGATTTCATTTAATATCTCTCCGAAGATATGAGGAAGAGTTGGGAGGTTTTACATACAGCTGCGGAAAAAAAACTCGGAACAAGCCATAAATACGAAGTCTTCTATCGAATTATATCTTAATTTCCCTTGACTTGTGTACCAAAATATTGTGGATATATTCCCCAGCTTCTCTCTTCTTGCAAGCTCGAGCACCTCATCAACTCGCGGTTCCGACGTCATGTCAGGAATCCCTCGAGAAGACGCCAATATCGCGAGACAGAGACTCACCAGTGGTTCCACCGTTTAAGCCGATAGGTCCGCAGCCAAACAGCCCTGTTAGTAATTCTTTATTT